>JAJMZS010003097.1:0-44815 GCA_023807205.1 Isotricha prostoma
TATAATCAATTTAATAATAATAAAATAATATTAATGAAATTTATTAATTTATTAAAGTCATATAATTTTTAATATTTAATAATTTATAATTAAACTTTCGAAAATATAATAATTTAAGTTTACTTTATTTAGAAAAACTAAAGATGATAAAAAAATATTTTTTCATATTTGAAAAAATATTAATAAAATAATTACTAAAGATTTAATTGATGAAAATAAATAACTTTTTTTATATAATATTTATACTCAGTAAAAAACTTATAATTATATTTTCTTATGAAATAAAACGATTTTTAAATTATGATTTATTCTCATAAATTATCCTTTCTATTAAGATTAAAAAATAATTCTATACCTTTTAAAAATATTGAAAAAATAATTATATACATAAAACAAATGATTCTTCAATTTCATTTTTATTATAATAAAATTAAACTCTTTTAATTATTAAAAAATTATTAATATATTTCTTCATTTATAAAGAAAAGAATTTATGATATTTTGATTATTAAATATATACCTATTCTGGGTAAAGTTTCAGTATAGAAGACATTGAATATTTTCATAATTATGAAAATATTATTTAACTAATAATATGAAATTATATATTATTATATTAATTTTAAATTTTTCTATTTTTTTTAATTAATATTTAATAATCTTATTTTTTAATTTAAATTTGTAAAAAAAAATAAAAAAATTAAATATGAATGTATCAAATAAGAAAATAAAAATTAAAAAAAATAACTATTCATGGAATAATGAAGGTAAATTAATAATAACAAAAGATAAAATAAAATTAACTCAATCAGAATATAATATAATATATGAATTATTAAAAAATCCCATACCATATGAAATGAGAAAAGATTATTGGTTAATAATAACTCAAACTCGTGAAAAAATCAACTCAAATAAAAATTATTACAAAACAGTATTAACTTTATTTCAAAATTACATAAAAAATGAACATCCAATATATTTACAACTTCAAAAAAAAATAGAAATAGACATAAATAGATCATTTATAAATAAAACAGGAGAAATTGAAAAAAATAATTTAAGAAATGTATTATCAGCATTTACAATAAGAAATATTACAATTAATTATTGTCAAGGTTTTAATCAAATTGTAGTAAGATTATTAGAAATAACAGAATTTAATGAAGAAGAATCTTTTTGGTTATTTTGTTCAATTATTGAAGATATTTTACCTTATGAATTTTATTTAACTGGAGTTGGAATTGAAAGTGATATGGAATTAATTAATAATATTATTAAAAAGAATAAAAATTTAAATAATTTTTTTGAAAATAATAATTCTGAATATTTAATTAATAGTTGTTGTGCAAAATGGTTAATTTCTCTTTTTATTAGTGGAATTAATATTGAATTATCTAATATTATTTTAGATATTATTTTTTTTTTTAGAGGATATAATAATATTATTAATTTATATAATGCAATAATTACAATGTTTTCTTTTATTGAAAAATCAATGATAAATGAAGTTGGATTACAAATTGTTAATGAAAAAATAATAAATTTAGGTAAAAATGATTTAGAAAATATTAATGAGAAAAAAAATTTAATTATTTTTAATCTTTTAATTTTTGATAAAAGAATTAAATATAATGATTTAAAAATAAATAAAGAAAGAAATAAGATAATAAATGAAAAAATGAAAATTAAACCACTATTAGGAGAAGTTGAAGTTAAAAAAGAAATTAATTGTTTAGATAAATATCCAATTTGTGTAAAGGATATAAATTATAAAAATGATATAAAAGATTATATGATTTTAAGTACTAAAAATAAATTAAATAATATTGAAATTATTGATGATTATTTTTTAAATGAAAATAATTTAAAAAATAATATTAAAAATAATAAAAATATGAATATAAATAATAACGAAAATAATAATGATTTATTAAATGAAGATGATATTTTAATTGAAAGAAAAAATCATTTATGTGGAATTAACATATATGATTTCAAATAAAAAACAATTATAAATAAAAAAAAAAAATAAAAATAATATCAATTTCTTATTTAAATAATAAAAAAAATAAAAAAAAAATTATTAAAAAATTCCTTTTCAAAAATAAAAAAAACACGGGTTTCCAAAAAAATAAGAAAAAAAAAAAAAAATCATACATTATAAACAAAATTAAATAATTCATTTTGCTGACCATATTTTTTAAATTCTCCAAACAATAAAAATAATAAATAACCTTTTCCAATTAATTCAAATACACCAAACCAATAAATTAAATTATGCATAAAAGAAAGTGATTTCCAAAAAGTAGAAGAACCTTCACCATGAGTCCAAACAAACATCATTATAATTAACCATATTAAATCTAAGACACATAATCCAGCGTAAATATGAATTAAAATTTTTGTTATTAATTTAGGGAATTTATTAAAGAAAAGTCCTATTATTATTAAAACTGATATTGCACCTATTATATTATAATCATTTCTTGATAAACATGAAAATATTGAAGCTGCTATTAATATCCATGTTCCTTTTCTTATTAGTTCTATTGATTGATTTTTTGAAGGTTCCATTATTTATTTTTATTTTTGATTTTTTTTTATTTAAAAATGTTTTTTTAATTTTATTGTTTATTTATATTTTTATTTATTTAATAATTAAAAATTTGAAATTTTATTTATATTGTATTTTTAAAAATTGATATATTATTATAATTTTACTACTTTATTATCATTTTTTAAATAAAATATTCTTTTTTGTACTATTAATTATTTTTTTGGTGAAATCATTCTTATTATTTTTTCTTTTTTTTCTTCACTATTTATTTTTATATTAGCATTAATTGTTTTATTAGCATTTAATTTAAGAGACATATTACTTCCACTATTATTATTAGGAAGTGAAGAATTAGAAATTTCAATTGTTTTTCTATGAACATTTAAATTATTATTTACTCCAATATTATATTTCATAAAAGGTGTTTTTGATTTTTTAATTATTTCTTCAATTTGATTTACTAATCTTTGACTCATTTGATAATGATGTATTTTTTTATTACCAAAAAAAATATTTTTTAATTTTAATTTTTCTTCATCTAAACTTTTTGTTTTATGTGATATAATATCTTTTCTAAAAGTTTTAATATTTGTTTGAGTATGAGTTAATATATTTTTTTTATTTCTTGATCCATTTCCAATATTTAAATTTATCCCAATTCTATTACTTTGAAATCCATTTGATGAAATTAAATTATGATTATTATGTTTTTTATTTTTTTGAACTGAAAAAAGTAAATTATTAAAATTAATTGTATTTTGAGAAATATTAATATTTTTCTTTTTATAATTTATATGATTTTTATCTTTTGAATTTTTCATTTGTTCTTTTTTATTATTATATTTAGGTATTGATGAAGAAGGATTAATAATTAAACTATTTTTACTATTATTATTATTTTGATTTCCATTATTATGAATATTTTTATTTTTAGAAAATTTATTTTTGTATGAATTAGAAGAACCATTAATTTCATTAATTGGTGTTTTTACTAAATTAAAATTAGAACCATAACTACTTTTTCTATTTGTTCTTAAAGTACTTTGATTATAATTAAAACAAGAAAAATTTGAATTAGAATTAAATTTTGTTAAATTATTCATTGAATTAAATATTTTTACATCATAAGTTATATTTTTTGATCTTTGAATTGTACTTCCTGAACTATGAATACTATTTCCATTTGGTAATATTTTATTTGAATTTTTTGTTTTTGAATTACTTCCATTATTATTATTATTGTGATTTATATTTTTTTTTTGATGATTTGTTACACTATTATTTCTTATTGTACTTGCAAAAAGAAAATGATTATTTAAATTATTATTTAATGTTGCAGATAATTTTGAAAAATTTCTAAAATTTGAATTTAAATTATTATTATTTGTATTTATTGTTTTATTTTTTAATTTATCATTTCCATTATTTAATTTTTCAATATATTTTAATTTATTTTTATTAAATTCTTCAAGATTTGATTTATAATTAGATAAATAAGTTTTTAATTTTGGAGATTTTAATATTTTTTTTTGATTATATTTAATAGTCTCACAATTTAAATTATTTTTTACAAGATTATATAATGAACTTTTAATATTATTATTTTTAATTAATTTACTCTTCAAAGAAAATTTATTTTTTTGTATATTCTTTTCATTTTTATTTCTATTTGGATTAGATGTTGTTTTATTTTGTTCTTTATTTTCATTATTATTTTCATTTAATATTACTTTTTGATAATTAATAAGAGGAGAAATAGATTTAATAAAAGAATCATCTTTACTTCTTTTACTTAATAAATTTAAATTAGATTTTAAAGTCCTTGATGTATCAAGTGTTAAAGTTAATTTATTAGAAGAATTATTACTTATATGATCAAGTATAGTTCTAGTTTTTTTATCAAAAATAGTTTTATTATTAGTAAGATTATCAAGAGAAGATAATGAAGTTTTATTTGAACTTTCATTATCTTTATCTTCATTTTTTGAAGTTTGATAATTATTCTTATAAAAAATTTCTGCTTTAATATCACCATAATTATGCATAATTTCACATATTTTATAATTTCGAAAAGTTGGTCTACAAAAAAAATTATGATAATTTTTATAATAATCACTTAATTTAGGTATTCTAATTAAACTTTCTTCAATTATATAAAATCTTTTTAAGAATTCATCAATAAAATCTAAATATTGATATTCTTTAAATTTTACATTATAATGACTTGTTTTATCATATAATATTTGATTTATATATAAATTATTTTGATCTTCTTCAATATCACCATATTTTGAATATAATAAGCATAAAAGTTGAACTGGATCATGAATTAATTTAAATGCTTCTAATTTTGTATTTATTATATTTGATGATGACATTTTTTAATTTTTATTTTTTAAATTGTTTATTTTTTTATTTTTTTTCAATAGTTTAATTAGTTGAATTATATAGTTATGTTTATTTTTTTTTATTACTTTTTTATTTTTGAAATTAAATTATTTTTTATGAGTTTTATTATTATTTTTTAATAATATTTATATTTCATTTTTTTTAAATTTAACTAAATAATTATTTAAATTATGGAAAGTAGAAGGTCTCAAAGAAGAAGAAGAAATATAAATGAAACTCATAATAATGAAGAAGAAAATATATATTCCCCTAATCAAAATTCTAATAGTAATAATCATTTTAATTCAATATTTAATAATCATCCATTTAATCCTTTTCATCAAAATATAAACAATAATAATGAAATTAATATCCAAAATATTCCTCAAAATCAAAATCAAATAAACAATATAATTCAAAACAATAATAATAATCAAAACAATATAATTAATCAAAATAACAATAATAATAATCAAAATAATATATTTAATCAAAATAATAATAATAATAATAATAATCAAAATAATTTAATTAATCAAAATAACAATAATAATAATCAAAATAATAACAATCAAAATAATAATAATAATCAAAATAACAATAATAACAATCAACAAATAATAGACGCTCTTCAATGGGATGCCTCAAATCCATCAACATTTCTTAATATTGCAACAGATTATTTTCAAATGAAAGAATATAAAAAAGCTTTAACATATGTTCTCTTATATTTAAAATTTTATCCAAACAATTATAATGCATTTTTATTAAAAGCAAGAATATATATGAAAATATATCAACATGGCAAATCATTAGTAATATTAAATAAAGCAAATCAATTATTACTTAAAGATGATCCTTTATTTAAAACTAAAACAATAGGATTATTATTTTTAAAAGGAAAATGTTATACAATGATAAAAGATTTTGATTCAGCAATTGCAATTTACGACAAAATAAATTCATATGAAAAAAATGCAAGAGCCTATTTAAATAAAGGAGTAAATTTCTATAATAAAAAAAATATAGAAAATGCAATTAAAAATTATAATATTGCATTAGAATTAAATCCAAATTACACAGAAGCATATTTTAATAAAGGAATATGTTTATGTAATATTGATAAAAAAGAAGAAGCAATAATAGAATTTAATAAAGCTTTAAATTTAAATAATAATGATGCAGAAATTTATATGCAAAGAGGATATTGTTATTTTTGTTTAGGTAAAATAAAAGAAGCAATGAATGATAATAATCATGCAATTGAATTAAATCCTAATTTCGCAGAAGCTTATTATAGAAGAGGAATTTATTATAATAAAATGGGAAGAGAAGAAGAAGAAATTTTAGAATATAAAAAAGCAATTGAGATTAATGATTTATATATTAAAGATATTTTATCTGATGCTTCATTTAAAGTTGGTAAATATTATAGTAAATTAAATCAAATGAATGATGCTTTAAATTATTTTATTAAAAGTACTCAATTAAATCCTAATCATGAATTTTCTCAATTTAATGTCGGTATGATTTATATGAAAAATAATCAATTTAATACTGCTATTGAATATTTTGATAATACTTTAAATATTAATAGAGCAAATATTGAAGCAATTTATAATAAAGGAATTTGTTTAAGTAAAATTTCAAAATTTGAAGAAGCAATTTTAGAATTTACTAAATTAATTCAATTAAATCAAAATGATGTTGATAGTTATTTTAATAAAGGTTTATGTTTAATGTGTGTTAAAAAATATGAAGAAGCAATTTTACAATTTAATAAAATTTTGACTTTAAAAAAAAATTTTTATTTAGCTAATTTAAATAGAGGAATTTGTTATTCTAAATTATTTAGATTTGATAAAGCGATTAAAGATTTAAATTTATTTTATTTAAATTCAAATGATAATGAAAAAAATTCTTATGAATTTTATTATCATAGAGCTTTATGTTATATTAATGGAAAACAAATTAAAGATGCAATTGAAGATTTAAATAAAAGTATTTTAATTAATAATTTTTATTCAAATGCTTATTTTAAAAGAGGATTTTGTTATTTAATTTATGATGATAAAGAAAATTTTGAAAAAAATTTAAATTTAGCAATTTTAGATTTTGATAATGCAATTAAATTAAATCCAAAATACTCAGAAGCTTATTTTAATAAAGCAATTGCTTTAACAAATTTAAAAAAATACCAAAATGCAATTAAATATTATGATATTTGTTTATCTTTGAATAAATATGATATAGAAAGTAAATATAATAAATCTTTATTATTAATTAAAATTAATAAATTTGAAAATGCAATTAATGAACTTAATGAAATAATTGAATTATTAAATAAGATTAAAAGTAATTTTAATAGAAGATTATTTGAAGTTTATTATAATATTGGTTATTGTTATAATAAATTAAATAAATTTCAAGATTCAATTATTGCAATTACTTTAAGTATTAAATTAAATTCTAATTATTGTGAAAATTATTATCAAAAAGGTAAATCTTTATTTTATTTAGATGAAATAAAAGATGCTTTATTTAATTTAACAAAATGTCTTTTATTAAATCCAAATCATTATGAAGCTTATTATTTAAAAGGAAAATGTTTAATATTTGAAAATAAATTTGAAGAAGCGATTTCTCAATTTAAAAAGGCTTTAGATATTAAAAGTGATTTTATTGAAGCTTATTATAGAAGAGGTTATTGTAATTATAAATTAAAAAAATATAAAGAAGCCATTTCTGATTATGAAAAATTTAATGAAAAATCTAAATTAGATCCTGATTCTTATTATTATATTGGTTTATGTGAAATGCATTTAAAAAATTTAGATAATGCTATTAATAATTTTAATGAGGCTTTAAAAATTAATCCTAAACATGAAGATGCTTTGAAATATAAAGAAAAAGTTGAAGAAAGTTTAAATAATAATAATAATAGTAATAATAGTAATAAAAAGAAAAATAGATTTGTAAAGGAAGAAAATAAAGAAGATAATAAAATGTTTTAATTTGATTTTGTAGAAAAATTTTTTATTTTTAAGGTAAATGTTTTTTTAAATAATTTTAAATATATAAAATAAAGGAATAAAAAATTAAATTTTAATTAATTAATAAAAATATTTTTAATTAAGAAAAATTAATGAAATAAGAAGTGATATAATAATATTAATATTATGTTTTATTCTTATTGAAATATGGGGAAAAAAAAGAAAAAAATTCAAAATGAAGAAAGTGATTCTGAAAATGAAGAAGATGAACAATTAAATAATAATGAAATTTTTGATTTAAGTAATTTAGATAATTTATTATCTATAATAAATTCAAATAATTATGAAAGAATTGACCAATTATCACAATTTTTATCTTCTTTTAATTTTGATGAAATTGAAAATGAATATATTATACTTACTTCTGAAAACTTTCTTATTAATTATATTAATTTGTTAATTAATCCAAATATTACTGTCGAAATTAAAAATAATATTATAATTTCATTATTAAATATTTTTATTTTAGGTGGTGATGAAAAAAAATCAAAATGTATAAATTATCAAATTTTAATGAAGAATTCTTTATTAAATATTTTTAATTTTTTTTATTCTGAAATAAATTCTCATATTGAACAATTAGAAAATGAAAATTGTTCTAATTTAATATTTAATTTAAGTGATTTATTTAATCTTTTAATTGAAATTTTAAGTAAAGATGAAAATATAAAAGGTAAAATTCAAACTTTTGATAATATAATTGGATCATTAATTAATATAATAAGTAATAATCATCTAAAAAATAATGAATTTAAAAATGTATTTTTGAATATAATATATAATTTGACTTCATCTTTTTGTATAGAAATAAATGAAAAAAATCAATTAAATAAATTAAAATTAATTCAAATTGATGATTCTAATTTTATTTGTTCATTATTTTATATTTATTGCTCAAATAAAAAATTTGATTTAGATATTCAAAAAATCATTGATTTAATATATAATAATGTAAATAATTCTGAAAATTTAATTTCAATTGTTATTAAATTTAAAGATATTTTAGATAAATATTTAAATGAAGAATCAATGGAAATTAATACCTCAATAAAAGAAGAAATTCAAATTTTTTATCAAGTAGTTAATCAATTTTATATTTATATTAAAACATTTAATGATATTTTTGAAAATATTGACGATGAAAATTTAAATACAAATAATTTATCTGATTTAATATATTCTGATGTTATTAGTTTAACAGTAAGTTCAATTTTTACTAAAGAATTAATTAAAAAGTCATTAAATAATACTTTTTTATCAAATATTATTTCATTATTTCAAAATCTTCAAGTAAATAGAATTGATTCTTATTTATTAAAAGATTCAAATAAATTACTCAAAGCCAAACAAAATATTTCACAAATTGAAATATTATCATTGAATATTATAAACAATGCAATTTCCAAATTTAATATTTCTAATTTTTTAAATACAAATAATTATAATAAAAACAATTCATTTATTATTCAAAATTATATTATAAATTCATTAAATAATTATCAAAAATATGATGATGAATATATTTTATTATTAATTCTATTATTAAGAAATTTAATAAATATTAAAATAAATTTAGAAATAATTATAGAACAAATTGATTATAAATTACTCTTTACAATAATGAATAAATATATTAACAATAATTTCTTAAAATGTAATATAATAGATATTATTGCATATATATATTCAGTTCCTATAGAAAAATTGCCTTTAAAATTAAAAGATAATTATTATACAAATAATAAAGAAATAAATTCATTATTAAATTCATTATTTTATAAAGAATCAAGTTGTGAAGTTTTGTCACATACTTTAAATGCTTTTATGGATATTTATCAATGGGATGACATAAAATTAAACAAAATATTAAAAGATAGTCAAGTTTTAACATTAATTAAAAATGGAATAAGACAATTTAAATCAAGAATGAATTCGGAATTAAAAAGTAATATAATAGATAAAGAAATTTATGAAGAAATTGAATTAACATTAAGTAATATAAAAAGCTTTTTAAAATATAAAGAAAATATTTAAATAATATATAAATTAATAAAAATTTTTAATTAGAAAAATTATTAAAATCAAAATTTAAAAACTCTTTTATAGCATTTATTTTTTTATTATCAATTAAATTATTAATTTCCTCATTTTTAGAATTAATATTTGAAAAAATTTGATAAATAGATTTATATTCATTAAATAATTTTTGGGCATCATTTTTATTAATTGTGTCAATACAACATAATGTTTCAATTAAATCATCAGATTGATTATCATTTTTTATTTTAGATTTATATTTTTTATTTTCTTCACCTATTAAAGATAAAGAATGTATATATTGTCCTATTTCTTTTGATGAAAAAGATAAAAGAAGTAAAATATTATATTCTTCACATATCATATTAATATTTATTAATTCTTTTTCAATTTTACTAATTGATTCACTGTTATTTTCTTTTTTTTCTGGTATAAAAATATTATTATTTTCATTATTTAATATCTCATAAATTTTATCTTCTTTTTCTTTTAAATCATTATTTTCTTTTATATCAAAAAAACAAATTAAATATCTTGTTATTCCTAAAAAATCATTTTTACTTAAATTTTTAAATTTATTTGAAATATATTGAGGATAAATTAAATGATATTTTAAACTAAGATAAAAACATTCAATATTATCTTTTGGTTTAAAATCACATTTTAAATCATTTTTATATGAAAAATTAAATAAAAAATCCTTTACAATAGGATTATTTCTTTGATTTTCATTGATAAAAATTTGTGGCATAAATATAAAAGAATTAAATTTAAATAAATAAATAAATAAAATTTCACTCATTATTTTTTTTATATATATTAAATTTTAATGAAGAAAAATTTATAAAACTTTTTTAAGAATTTTAATTAAAAATATATTATACATCAAAATCTTCATCATTTCCAATATCAAAATTATTAATATCATCAACAATATCATTATTAGGAAAATCATAACTTCCAATTTTTTTTCCTTTATTTCTCTTATTTTTAGAATCCTTATTACTAATTAAATCAACTAATTCTTCAGTTCTTAATTTACTTTTCATTTGTAAATCATCATACATTTTTAATTTTTTATTACTCATATCAATAATATTATTATTAAGAGAAGGTTTACTTGATTTTCCTCTTCCATTATTAATATAAGAAATATAATTATTTTTATTTTTTCCTAATTTCTTATTACTAAAATCATGACTAGAAATAATATTTTTACCAGCATTAGTTAAAATATCATTATTATTTAAATTATCATATAAATTTTTATTACTTTTATATTTATTTTGAGGAGACAAATCATAATTAAAATTATTATAATTATCATAAGTAAAAGTAGAAAATTGATTACTTTCAGTTTTTTCAGTTAAATTATGAGGAGTTTGTGACAAAGAATATTTTTGTAATTCTTTCCTTAATAATTCATTTTCTTTAATTAATTTTTGAATATTAGGATTATTTAAACATTTCTTTAATTCATTATTTTCTTCTTTTAATTTCATTAATTCTTTTTGAATAGGATCTAAAGTTCCTCTTTTACTTCTAATTTTTAATAATTGTCTTAATTCTTTTAATTCTTGTGATAATTTCTTAATAGTAATTTTATCCATTCCATTCCCATCAATTAAATTTTCTTCAAAAGTATTAGGAACAATTTTCGTAGTAACTGCATGAGCTCGATCAGCAAAGCTTAAAGTATTTAAACTATCTTCAAAATTATTATCAGAAGGTGATATTGTAGAAATTAAATAAGTTTTCGAATCTAAAGATTTAGAAAGTAAATGAGTTAAAGTTGAGTCTTTATATGGAATATGGACTTTTTTTTTTTTTGCTAATGCATGAATTACATTTCCTAATATTGAAAGGGATTTATTTATACTTTTTAATTCATTAAAATGTACTTTTTTATAATTTTCATTTGTATCATATTTTTCACTTCCTGCCAAATCACATAAAGAAATTTTTGAAGTTTTTTTTTCTTGTTTATTATTATAATAAATAATAAAAATTGAATGACTTCGACTACTTAATTCATTTTTATTTGTGTGTCTTTTTTTTCTGTTTAATTCACCTATTCTTAACATTTGAAAAATATCAAAAAAATTATTTGCTTCTAATTCTAATGCACCATCAACAATTGGTCCAAATTTTTTATCATCTCTTATTTTTAAATTTTCTTGATTTATTATTTTTTCTGTTCTATTATTATTTATTCCAGTTTCAAAATTTAAATTTTTATTATCTTCTTCTTTAAATGTATTATCAATTAATAAATCATATATTTTCTCATTATAAACTTGAATATATGAACAAGTAATTATACTTGATTGTTTATATTTAAATAATTCTAAAACAACTCTTGGAATTATTCCATTTGTTTTTGAAAAAGGATCAATTATAAAATCTTTATCAACTAAAAAATTAAATTTATCTTTTTTTAATTTTTTTCCATTTTTATTATTGTAACTTTCATTCATTGTAAAATCTTCTCCAAACATTGTATAAGTTTTACCACTTCCTGTTTGCCCGTATGCTAAAATTGTTGAATTAATTCCTTTTAATGTTGCATCTATTATTGGTTTTATAAATTCAAAAATGCTTTCTTGTGTTGAATTTTCTGGAAAAACTCTATCAAAATTACTTACGAATTTTTTAGTATTTTTCGCTAGAATTATTTTTGTTGGGTCTTCTTCAAATGTTTGTATTGTTGTGTTTGTTTCTGTTTCATAGGGAAGAAATGGACGAATTCTTATTGCTACTTTTATTGATTCCATTTTTTGATTTTTTTTTATTTTGTTTTTATTTTTTTTTTTTATTTTATTGTGATAATAATTTTTTTGGGGTTACATGTTTTTATAATATTTTTATTTTTTTATATGCTTATTTTAAAGAAATGTTTAATTAAATTTTATGATTTATTAATTTCTTTAATTTATTTATTTTTTTTATTTATTAGATGCTTTTTTTATTTTTTTTATTGTTTTTTTTTTTCAAAAAGGAATGAAAAAAAATAAAAATTAAAAAAAATAAAATTACATTTAATTAAATTTTTATTCATTTTTTTCTTCTTCTTCATTTAATTTCTTAACAATTTCCCTTTTAATTTCATCAGGAATTAACTTAATTAAATCAACACTAGTTTTTAACAAAGTTTTCAATTTCTCTTCATAACTTTTCCAAACAAGGAAATAAATAACAATAACAATAACAAGTAAAACAATATAAGTACTATCTAAAATTAAATTAGTTTGTTCTTTAAAATCAGAAAAGCAATCTTTTAATTCACTAATCATATAATTATACCAAGGTCTAATAACATTAATTTGAACTTTATTAATTTCAGAAAATTTTGCTTTATAACAAAAAGAAGGTTCAGTTAAATTATCTTTTTGTTTAATATATAAAACGGCTAAAAATTTATTCATTTCAAAAAATCTAGTAGAAACACAACTAAAACCATTTTGTATAGTTCCTCTATAATCAGGATCATCAGAAGAAACATTAGTTAAAATATCAGAAATATTTCCTGCCATTCTATCAGAAAATTCATCTAAATATTTCCCTTTTAAAAAAGATGAAGTTTCATAAGTTTTTGTATATAATTTTTCAATTGTGTCACTTATTTGTAAAGTATTTAAATAAAATAATGATAATGTATCTGTATTATTTAATATTGGAATTGATGAATTATAATAGTAACTTTTATAAATATTTGTTGTTATTATTAAATCACTTTCACTATAATGTGTTATGTTAAATACATCATCAAAATTTTTTATATTTGACATTACGTATCTTACATAAATGTATTTAAATGTCATGTAACCTTCTATAAATGTTAAAAATAATGTTATGTAAATAAATGCAAATAAATATTCAGTTGAATTCTTTATTGATTGTTTATAATCATTTTTTTGTTTAAATTTTGTTATCATTATTATATCTTCATTTTTACTTGTTGATGTATATTCTATTTTTGATTCTTCTTCTGTTTCTTCATTACCAAAGAATTTATTTAATAATTTATTTAAAAATGTTTCACTTGTTGATTTTAATTCTTCAAATTTCTTTTTTTTAATAGTTAAAAATAAATCAACTGGTTTTTCTCTATCATCAATAAATCTACTAATTAATTTCCACATAATAAATAATTCAATAATAACAACAATAAAACTAATAATAAAAATAATTAATAAAATTGAAGGAGTTTTCGCTTCATCACTTGTATTTTGTGCTAAAATAAAAGTAACATTTCTCATCATTAATAAATAATCATTTAATAAATTCATCATTAATTCATATGCATTTCTATTTTCCATAGTAATAGATTTATAATTATCTGTAATAGTACTAACAAAAAAAATTGAAGTTTTAATTCTATTTAAAGCATTTGAATAAGAAATTAATTCTGTAGTTGGAATTAAATTACTTAAAGTTCTAACACAGATTTGAACATTATTAATATAATCATTATATTCTTTATTAAAACTTACAGTTGCATTTGAAAAAAATGATATATAATCATTTATAATTTGTCTATATTCAGCCATTTCATTTTTAGCATTTATTATATATTCTGTTTGATCTACTCCTAATACATTAGTATAATTTTCATCTTGTGATAAAATTGCTTCTGTAATAAAATATTTTGTATATAAAAATGAATTTAATAAAATATAAGCATCATCTAAATATTTTATATATTCTGAACATTGATGAGTTTTATATAAAGATAATGCAAATTCTACACTAATTAAAGCAAGTATCATTATAAACATTATTACTGAAGAAATTTTAATATAAGTTACACTTTTTTCATTAAAAATATGATTTAAAGAAAAAGAAATATCTGCATTAACTTCATTTGTTCCTATATTATTATTATTATTTTGATTTTGATCAAAATTTACATTATTATTTGTATTTACTTCATTAACTTCTGGAGTTGGTTGATTATTATTTTGTTCATTTGATATTTCTCTATTATGTTTTATATTTTTAAACTCAGGATGAGATTTTAATTTTTCTTCTATTCTCTTTACAAAAGATGATATTGATATTTTAATATTTGGTTCTGAAATTTTTCCTGCTGGATATAATTCTTTATTTGGTCTATGTTTTTCTAAATTAATATCTGCTCCATAATATTTTAATGAATTAATAAAATTATTTATTTCTTGTGAAGATTTACTTTGAAATTCTAAAACTTTTTCTTTTGATAATACATTTTTATTCTCATCTCCTGAATTTTTTTCTTCTTCATCTTCTTCTTCACTATTATTATTATTATTATTATTATTATGATTATTTTTATTTTTTTTATTTTTTTTCCCTTTTTTATTTAAATTTTCACTATTACCATCAGTAATTTGAATAATTGGAGTATCTGTTTTAGGATGAGAAAAATATTCTTCATTAGGATTTTTTTTCTGAGAAACTAAATGAGTTCTTACAAAATTTAATTTTAAAATATCATACATAATTAATTTAGTTGAAGATTGTTTAAAATCATTTAAATCAGTATTATTTCTTTTTGATTCAGGTGCAGTAAATCTTAAACAAAAACCAATTTCTTCATCTAATAATTTCATTTTAGTAATTAATAAATTATAATCTTTCTTTTCTGATTGTTTAACTAATTCTTCAACATTTTCTTCATTTTTTCTAATATTATCATTTTTAGGATAAATTATATCTGGAAAAACCCAAGTAATTCTTTTTGGTTCATCTTCAAATTCATTAAATCTTTCTAATAAATTTATAGCTTCATTATTTTCAGAACTTCTTATTAAAATATTTAAATTAACAACATATTTTTTTAATAAATCCATAGTTAATCCCATAGTCAATGCTGAAGATGAGAAAGAATCAATAGTAAAATCATCTTTTGCTAAAATATAAAATGCATAAACTGATTTTGGATCTTTACTTTCAATTTTATTTTTAATTATGAAAGTATTAGAAAAATCGTCATCATTATAAACAGTAAATTTTGCTAGGGCAGGTAAAATATAACCAACTTTAGTTCTTGGAAGGAGAAATATTTGTTTTTTATCACTTGCTTTATTCATTCCTGGATTTGTTTTTCTTAAAATTTTTAATTTATTTGATATTACTTTTGCATGTCCATTTACAAAAATGCTTGGCATTAAAGTTTCTATTTTTTTACCTATTAAATTTTGTTTTGTAAATCCTAATAAATTGACTATACTATTTGAACATTGTAATATTGAACAATCACCTTTTTCATTTGTTCTACAATAAATTACGTAATCTTGATCTTCTAATATTATATCTAAATTATCTGGATCAAATTTATCACTATCATTTTTTTTTGATTCAAAATGTTGTTCTTCATTTAATTTTTTAGTTATTTCATCTGCTTTTGTTTTATTTCTTAATATTTCTCTTACGAAATATGCATATAATTGAACTATTGATTGATTTTCTAAATCTATTTTTTTTGTTTTTAAATCTTTTTCCCATAATTGTGTTATTTCATCTAATAAAATATTTAATTTATTTCCTAAAAAATATAATTTTTCTAAATTTAAATTATTTGTTAAATTCGTACTTAAAACTCCCCAAAATTCACCATATAATTTAGTAGATGATTCAATTAAATATTTTAATTTTCTAAATTTATGTTCTGTTATTTCTTCCATTTTTTCCATTTCTTCATTTTCTCCATTTAAACCTGAATTTACTTTATTATTACTTAATGAATTAACACTTTGTTTAATACAAAATAAAATATAATCTTCTGTTATAGTATTATTTTCCTTTTCTAATTTAGATAAATAAGTTTTTGCTGCATTTAAATTGAATTTATTTGAATAATTAAATTGAATAAATGTCATTACAATTGTTTTATTATTTGGAAATTTTTTAATACCATCAATTAAAAGTGTATTTATATAATGTAATAAACAAGCTTTTTGTATTTGATAATTCCCTTGATTTTCCATATATTTAGTTAAAGGACATTCCTCATCAATACAAGTTTCTAAATGACGTGAAATTAACCCTTTTAAAAATATATCATTTTTATCATATCCTTTTTTCGCATTTTCAATTGATTTATATTTATCAATAAATTTACCAATTAAAGTAATAACACTTTTAGTTCTACTTATAAAATCATTTGCACTTCCAGAATTAACATTTGTAATAATTAAATTTTCACTTTCTTTTTTATAATAAATGGCACAAGTTATAATAATTAAAGGCATACCAAATAAAAATAAATAAATATTACCATCAAATTTAGAATCAAATGTTAATTTACATATCATAACCATAAATGAAGTCCATAAAAATAAACTATTTCTAATCATTACAAAACATTGAATAACAAAATTATTATATGATGGTTCATCAAAACCTTTTTTTAAATTAAATAATGAACCAACTAATAAAATTGCAATACTAATCCATTCATTTTTAATAAAAATATATCTTAAACAATTAACAAGTGTTAAAATATAATAAAATAAATCTGCACTTGTGTCAATTTTAGTTGAAGTACTTTTATTATTAAAAGGATCAAAACAAAATATTCCAAAGAAAATATTTAAAAAATATTGTCCAATTAAGAAAACAATTGATAAAACAGAATATAAAAAATGAACTCCTTTAAAACATTTAATTGGATCTTTTACAATATCAACTTTTTTATCTTCACATTTATACATTAAAAGTAATAATTCAGTACAAGGAATTAATCCAATTGAAGTCATTATAATTGACATATATTTTCCAAATGTTACTACAATTTTATATAATGAAGAATTTGGTTTATTAAATTTAATTGCCATTGAAAGTAATAATATTGTTATGAATATTATAATTAAATCTATTGCCCAAATTACTAAATAAATATTAAATTTAACATATTTTAATATTTGAGTTACTCTTAATGCTCCGACTAAAGTATTTATATTTTTTATTCTGTTTTCTTTTATTTTCCAAAATTTTTTATGAGGATCACTAAATCCGTATGATATTATTTGAATTGTTTCTATTATTATTAAAAGACATATTATAAAAACGTTTAAATTTTTTTTTTTTATAACGTTGTAAAAGTAATTAAATACTTTTTCTTTTCCATTCATTTCATCACTTGTTTGTATTAAATCTTTACTGTTTTTTTGACTTTTTTCAAATGATGATTCACCTAACATATTTAATTATATTTTATTTATTTTTTATTTTTTATTTTTTTAATGATAAATAATAGGTTTTTTATTTTTTTAAATCTTTATTTATTTAATTCTCTAATTTTTAAAATATTATTAGAAATATATAGTTTTATAATAACTTCAAAATTTATTAATTCATTAAATAAATTTTATATATATTATGATATCAAATTTATCAAATATTTATTTATATATCATTTTTTTTTTATTATTCTTATTAACTAATATATAAATTATATTTTGATAAAAATAAAAATTTAATTTTGAATTTCATTATTTTCATTATTTACAAAATTATTTTGAGAAGAAAGATGATGATTTTCTAAAGGATGATCAACATAAATTAAATTAGGTTCAATTTTAGAAAAATTAATATTTTTATTATCTAATATAGACAAATAATTAAATTTACACAAAGGACATAAAGTATCTTTTGTTTCAAATGCATATTTACTTAAACAATAATAATGATAATAATGTTTACAAGGAGTAATACAAATTTGTTTTTTTAAATCAAATTTTTCTAAACAAACAGGACAATTTTCTTCTAAAATTGGTTTTTCTAAAGAAAAATTAAAAGGTTTTATTTCTTTAGTAAATAAATAAGTTAATTTTTGTTTAATTAATAATTCTTTTCTTTCTGCTTCATTAATTGCATTATTTCTTTGTCTTCTATAAATTATTAAATTTCTTATACATAAAATCACAAATAATAAACAACCTAAAAATACTAATATTGTTAAAATTAATGTTATTATTGATGCTGTTTTAGAGCATAAAACACTACTTTGGTGGTTTTTACAATATCCTTTACTTCCTATTTCATCATCTACTTGAACTGATATATTGTATTCAAATATCATTATTAAGAAAAAAAGAAATTTCATTTTTAATATTTTTTTATTATATTATAATATGGAAAATATTTTAATTAAATCCAATGTTAATTAATTTATATTATTTCAAAATATTCATTAATGTTGTAAAAAAATAATTTTTTGAAAAATAGAAAGTTATTCAATTATACATTATAAAAATATTATTTTAGGTTTATTTTTTAGTTAATGAAATTTATTTTTGTTTTTATTTGTTTTTTTATTATTTTTTAGAAAGAAATCTTATTTTTTATGTAATTTTAGTATTAAAAATTATAAAAAGTATAATTAAAAAAAAAAAAAAATAAAAAAATAAAAAAATTCTTTAATTTAAAATATAATATTTTTTAATTATTAAAATAACATATTAGGTATTTATAAAACCAATTTTTATACCAAAAAAAAAAAAAAATGAAATTTCACATAAATTTATCAATAGAAAGATTTTTATAAGGATTTAAATTATTTTTTTTTTCTCTCCTCCCAACTTCTTCATTAACTTTTTGTAAAATATTTCTAACATCAAAGGGTTTTTTAGCAATTAAATTCTTTAAAAATTCTCCAATATCAATTAATTGAGTATCATTCATATCATCTAACCAAGTTTTAATCCCTAAACCATTATTAGGTTGTAATTTAAAATTATCAGTTAAATTATCAATAATAATAACTTTATTTAAATCTCTTCCTAATTTAGTTAAATCTTTAACAAAAGAAATTCCACTTATTGAAGTATGTTGTCTATATAATCTATATTTAATATATTTTTTATTAGGATCAATTTTATTTAAAATCCCATCTGCATAATCTTGCATTGCAGCAGTAAAAATTGCAATTTCAAATATTTCACTCATATCTTTTAAAAATTTTATACAATGAGGTCTTATTAAAAAATTACCTCCACTTGGACAATAAAAAAAATGAACTAAAGTTTCATCTAAATCTAATACTAAAGTATAAATATTACTATTACAAGATGGGAGAAATGGAGTTGGAATATTGGCATTAAAACCATATAAACTTAATATGTTATTTGGATTAAATGTTGTTGATTTATTTGATTGATTTTTTGGCAATTGATTAATTTGATCAAATAATATGTTATTTATTGTTAAATTTGCTATTTGAAATGGTGTATATGAATCTATTAATCTTATAAAATCAAAACATATTGTATGAATTGGTTTAAAATAACCTATTTTAAATAAATTATTTGACATTAATCGAATGTGATTTATTACTATTTCACAATTTTTATTTATTGAATTACCAAAATTTGTTGGATTTGATATTAAATTTCTTGGCTTATGTGATTTTAATACTCTATTATATTTATTTAAAAAATCTGATGTTAACATTGTACAATTGTTTATTGAAATATCTCTTGTTCCTTTTGTTAGTAAGTATTGAGATATTATTTGAGTTAAATGATCATTTAAACTCATTGATATTGTTTTTATATATGATTTTAAACTTAAATCATAATTGAAATCACTTAATATGAATTTGAGATATATTAATATTATAAATGAGATTTTTATTAATTTTATATAACCATTATTTAATGATTGATTTGAAAAAATTTCTAAAGGTAAATCATTTGTATCAATATGTTGTTGTAATATTGAAATAAATTTTTTTACTGTATTATTTAAAGTTGTTTTATTATCATGATAAATTTCAAATTCAAAACAAATTTCCCAAATTAAACTATTTAAATAAATTATTGTATCACTTGCTTCAACAATTTGATTACTATTATTATTATTATTATTTGTAATATTATTATTATTATTTATATTAGTATTACTATTATTAATTTGATTTATATTATTATTAATTTGATTATTAATATTTAATTTAACATTTCCCATATTAAAATTACGATTAGGTAATTTATAATCATTATTATTTTTATTTAAATCAATTGAATTAAACTTTTCTTTAGTAGTTTCCATTAAATTTTCTATTACATTTTGAACAATATTATCATTTAAAGTATTTCTATTGTCATAAATTTTATTTTGTCTTTTTCTAAAATCTTTATTCTTTTTTCCTTTTCCAATTAAATCACTTCCAATTTTTGAAAAAATACTATTATTTGAATTTCTAAATTCTACAGGACTAAAATAATTTTTTCCAATTGAATTATTATTAATAATCAAATTATTAACATTAATATTAATATTATTATAATTATAATTATTTTCTTTATGTAAAGGAGGAGTATGAATAGAATTTGAATTACTTAATATTTTAGAATTAAATTTTGAAGTTTCTTGATGAAAATTTTTTCTTTGTTTTGATTTAGGTAAACTAAAATTAGAACTAATATGATTATCACTTGAAAAATATGCTCTTGTAGAAGGATCATATTTCCTTTTTGTAAAATCTAAAAAATTACTTAAATAAAAATTTACCATATTCAAAATTTTTAAAAGGAGAATCCATAAAAATAAATTGAAATATTAATAAATTAAAAAAATAACAACTATTAAAATAATATTAAAACAAATAAAAAAAAATTTAAAAAAAAAATCATAAAAAAATTAAATATTTAATAAATAATAATTTATAATGGAAACTGCAAATTTAAATACAGCAAGATTAACAAATACAATAAATGGAATTGGTTTTGGGGCCTTTAATCATTGGGGTACAATAAATAGAGAAGATATTTTAAATTCATATTCAAAAGAAATTTTAGAAAATGTTTGGATTTTATTTACAAAATATATAATAAAAAATTATGAAAATGGAAAAGGAACTTTTATTAAAAATTTTGGTACTTTTACTTTTACAAATCCAGATTATAATTTAGAAGGAACAACAAATCAATTTAAAAGAGATTTAAAAGTAAGAAGACCAGTTTTTATTATAAGTAATGAATTTTTAGATTTTTTAAAACCTGGAATTTATACTAAAACAGGAGGATTAATTTATTATACTCAAAAATTAAATCATTCTATTAATATTGTTAAAATAAATTATGCTGAGTTATCTTATGGAATGAATATTTCTAAAGAAGAATATTATAATATTATTAATAATATTTTAAAAGAAATGGGAGAACAAATAATAAAAAAAAAATTTAAAAGTAGAGAAATGCCAAATTTAGGTATTTTATTATTAAGAGGTAATGTTTTTGGTATGAAATTTTATAAAGATTTTAATTATGCTGTTATGAAAATTCCACAAAAATTAAATTTTACTAAAAAAAATTTAGGTTTACATATGAATACAGTAAATACTAATCAATCATATGGTGATTTATCAAATCCAGAGAAGTCAGTTACTGAAATTTTAGCTAAAGATTCTGTTATTACAAAAGTTAATAAAGATGCTGATTATTTTTTATCTAAAAATTATGATATTAATGGAAGTGATTATGATGATAATAAGAGATATGAATTTAATAAAGTTGAAAATTTTAATAATAATGATAAATGGAATTCTCAATCTTTTTTTCCAATTAGAAATTTAACTAAAGCTTTAAAAAATATTCCAGTTAATAAAAATTTAAAAGATTTAATGTTTTCAAAAGAAATTTTAGAAGCAATTGTAAGTAATAAAGGACAAATTATTAAAGAAATGAAAAGTTATGATAGAAGAAATAATGGTATGATTTCAAGATTTGAAATGGTTCGTTCTTTTTCAAAAGCAAATATTCATCCTAATTTAAATATAAATAATTTTAGTGATATTATTAAAATTTATGCTGAAGGATTAGAATATATTGATTATTATAAAGTTGTGACTTTATTAATTAAAGAAGCTAAAAATATTTTAAAAAATTCTTCTTTTATTAAATATAGTATGGATGATTTGAGTAGTTCTTTTAATAATAAATTTATATTAGGTAATCATAAATTTAAAAGAACTTTTTCTTCTGATAATGAAAAAAATAATGATTCTAATAATTTAAATGATAATTATTATTTAATGAATTATAATAATTTAAATGTTAATGTTAATGAAGTTGAAAATGAAATTAAAAGTTTAAAAATGATATTTGATGAAATAATGTATAAAAAAATTAAACTTGTTGTAAATCATGATAAATTCAATGATAATAATAAAATATTAAATTATCGTGATTTTATTGATTTATTACATTTATTTGAAATAACATATCCAATGGATAAAGTATTTAAAATATTAAAATTTATAAAAATAGAAGATCCAAAATCATTTACTTTAAATATTATGCATCAAAAATTAAAAGAATGTAAATTAACAACATATGAAATGACAAATTATGAAATTGAACAAGCTTTAGCAAATTTAATAAATATAATTAATAATAATGGAGGAAAAAATTTCTTATTTAATAATTCTCAAAGTTTACTTTTTCATCATTTTACAAGAAAATTAAATGGAAAAACAAATTATACTGAAAATATATTACAATTATTATTTAATAAAATAACAAATAATAATACATCATTAACTCCAAATGATTATGATAAAATATCAAATTTAGAAATGAATAAAGATGGTTTAAATGAAAAATTTTTTAATGAAAGTGTAAAAAGAATAAAAGAATATATTAAACAAAAAAAAATAAGTGCAAATAAATATTATGATCATTTACTTTCATATAATTTTGTAAGAACTTTTAATCATTTACCAAGAAAAGATTTTATTTTAGCATTACAACAAGAACCTTTTAATTTTAATGAAATACAATCAAATTATATTTTTGAAAAAATGGATTTAAATAAAGATAATATTGTTGATAGAGATGAATTTAAAAAAATAATAACTCAAGAATACAATGTTTTAATAAAAATGCAAGATATAATAAAAAAAATGAAATTAGATATTGAAACAGTTGCCTATAGACTTGATATTGATATAAATAAAAATGAAAAATTGAATTTTTATCCTTTTAAAAATAAAATGAGAAAATTTGATACTGATTATACAAATGAATTTATAGAAGGATTATTTATTGAATTAGCAGGATCATTAAATGATCAATTAGATACTAAAATTTTATTAGATAATTTAAATGTTTATAAAAAAGGAGAATTTGTTAAAACAAATCAAGATACTTTTAAAAATAATTTTATTAAAAATATTCAAAATAATGTTGATTTTCATACTATGAAAAATACTTTTGAAAAATATGATAAAAATTTTACTGGAAGAGTATCAAAAGATGATTTTTGTAAAATTATTAATCAATTTAGTAAAGAATTTAGAGAAGAAGATATTATGAGATTAATGAGACATTTACAAATTGCTGATTATGATACTTTTGAAGTTAATTATTCTGAATTTTTAAATAAAATATATTATAATGAGAAATTAGATAATTTTCTTTTATGTGTTGAAAACTTAAAACAATTATTACAAAGTGATAAAATAAAAAATGATATAAAACAATTATTAAATTATATTAATGGAAATAAGGAAACAAATTATATTTCAGTTGATCAATTATTTAATTATTTTATGTCTGTTTTTCCTATTCAAATAAAAGAAAATTTAACTAAAACCGTAATTTGTAAATTTGATCTTGATAGTGATGGAAAAATTTCTTATGAAGATTTAAAAGGAATTTTAAAGAGATATATTAATACTTCATTCTTTAAATTTGAAAATAGTGAAAAGGGACAAAATGTTAATTTATATGCTGAAGATAATTTTACAGATGAACAATTTAAAAAAATTGTAAAAGAAATAAAAATAAATATGAAAAAAAAGAATATAACTGAAGTTGGTTTATTTTATAAATTAGATGAAGATAATGATGGTTTTATTTCAAATTATGAATTTAATAAAAATATATCATCAATTGCAGATTTAGGTCCATTTTATAAAGATAGAATTTTTAATTATTTAGATTATTATCATAATGGTTTAGTTGATTTAGAAACATTTTTAAAAAGATTTAAAGAATTTAAATCATATGATGTTTTAATTAATAATAGTAATCAAATAGAAAATCTCATTTTAGAAAAATTATCAAATTGGATAATTGAAAATAAATATTTACAAGATTCTGAAATTTTTAGTATAATTGATAAAGATTGTGATGGTATTATTTCAATAGAAGATTTAAAATATTTTATAATTAAAATTTTAGGAATTTCAGATATTGAATTTAATGACTTTAAATTAGAAAGAGTTATGCAAAGTATTTCTTTAACTAAAAATAAAAATATTGGTTTACCTGATATTTCTGAATATATTTTAAGAGTTAAATCAAATAAAACAAATTATGTTGATTTAACTGAAACATTAAAAGAAACTACAAATCAAAATTTATATAGAGGAAAAAATAATGTTGATTGGATTAATCAAATTATAGAAAGATTTGGAATGTATATTAGTGAAAAATATGATAATATTGAAAATTTTTATAATTTATTTTCTGATAAAGAAAGTGGAAAATTTAAATTTGAAAATTTTATTAATTTTCTTAATGAAGATTGTGAATGTTTTGAAGGTTTTAATTTAACAAATGATGAATTATTAGCAGTGTATACTTCATTAGATTCTCAAAAAAAGAATTTTTTAAATTTAGAAGATTTTAATAATAAATTAAAAATATTTGATTTTTATAAAAAAATGCAATTAAATATAAGAAATTTTATGCAAAAAAATTTTAATTCTTCAATTGAAGCATTTAAATATTTTTTACCTTCAGATATAAATAAAACAAATTCATTATCAAAATCATATACTTCTTCATTTTCAACTCAATCAACAAATTCATTTAATAGAAATTTTTTAACAAAAAAAGAATTTTTTGAAGGAATAAATAATTTATTTCCAAATAAATATTCAACAGAAACAATATTAAAATATATAAAAAAATATTTTAACATAGAAGAAAATGATAATTCATTAAAATCAAAAATAACATTTACTCAATTTTCATTTATATATTATGGTAAATTAACCCCATCAAAAAATATATTTAATAAAACAATAACAAATAAATTTAATATATCAAATAATAAAAATTTATTTCATTCATTATCAGAAAATAAAAATGGATTTATTTATTCAGATGATCCAATTGGTGATCATCCTTTAAATCATTTAGATCATCCTTTCGAAATATCATATCATCCAAAATTATCAACACCATTTGACTATGATCCTTTAGAAAAATTAAAAAGAAATATTATTGCTTCTCCAATAACAAATTATTTAAGTATTATTAAAAAAAAAATAAAAGAACATCCAAATGGAATTTGTAATATATTTGAATTTAGAAATTTATTAAAAAAATTATGTTTAGGTTTAACGACACTTGAAATTGAAGATATTATAAATAAAAATGGAAAAACTTGGAATGGATTAGTTAATTTAAATGATTTTTATACTTTTATAACATCACCTGATAAATTTATTAATAAAGCTGAAGATAATATTAAAATTGCAATTGGAGAATTTAAACAATTATTATATAAATATTATGCTAATCCTAAATTAGCTTTTACTTTCTCTGATAGTAATGGTAAAAATATGATGGATTTTGAACAATTTAAATCTATTATTATTGAAATGTATAAAAGAGAATCAAAACAAATTCCAAATTATACTATTTTAAAAAGTACTTTTGATTATATTGATATTAAAAAAAATGGTTTTATTGATATTAATGAATGGAATAATACTTTTGGTAAAGTTTCTGGAAAATTAGATTCTGTTAATAATTATACTAATTTAAGTAATAAGAAAAAATATCAAATTAATTCATTGAGAAAATGGGAAACTTCAAATAATACTATTAATATTTATAAAGCTATTTCTAAAAATAGAAAAGTTATTTGGGATAAAATTAAAATTATTTCTGGGAATAATGGCTTAGTTCAAGAAGATAATTTAATTAAAATTTTAAAAGATGTTTTACCTACTTATAGATTAAGTAATACTCAATGGAAAATGATTGTTGAAATTGGTGATGTTGATAATAGAAGTTTTATTAATTTTCATAATTTTATTAAATTAGTTGAACATTCTACAAATAGAGAAAATAGTATTCCTAGATTTTAAAAAAAAAATTATAATTTAATATTTCAATTAATTATATTTAATATTTTCTTATATTAAAAAAAAATATCTTTTTTTTTTTTTAAATTTGTTTATTTAATTATAAATTTTTTATTTTTTTAATTCTAATTATTAATTATTTAATATTGAAAAAATTATTAAGATATAAAAATTAATTTAATAAAATAAAACTCATTAATATTTTAAAATTACAAAATTAAAAATTTAAATAATGAAAAAGAATTCTCTTCCATCATCATATAGATATATTCAAAAAAGTAAATCATCAAGAGACTTTTTATCTCCATTACATTCAATAACATCACCAACAAATAAAAATGATTTTAAAAAAATATCAAATTCTAAACAATTAAATATTAATGGAACTTCACCAATAATTTTATATAAAAAAACTCAAAAAATAAATCACAGAACTCAATTTGATTTTAATTTCCTTCAATCAGGAGATTATGTTTCTGATGGTGGATTAAAAAAGAAATTAGAAAAATTTAATACAGAAAAAATTATAAAAGAAAATAAAAGTAATAGTAAAATTATTTCACCATCAAATTCAAAAACAATGATAAAAAGTCAAACTTCACAAAGTATGAAAAGTATAAGAAAAAAAGAAGAAAATAATACAAATAATTTTAAAAATAAATCAAATCAAAAAAGTAAAAATAATATTAAAAGAAATAATTATTTTTCTCCTCCTCCAAAAAGTCCAAATTATCATTATAGTAAAACTATTAAAAAATCAAATAATAAAGATAATAAAACAAATAGATCTAATAAAGATAGTAAAGATAGTAAAGAAAAAAAAGAAAAAGATTTAGAAAAAGAAAAAAAATTAAATCAAGAAGAAGAAGAAAAAAAATATATGTATATGAATCAATTAATTGAAAATGGAGTTGCTAATTATATAAGAGATTTTCAAATTGAAAAAAAATTAACAGTTGAAGAAGAAATGAATGAAAAAAAACAAAAAGTTTTAGAAGAAAATGGAATAGAAATTAATATTGATAGTTTAGAAAATACACAAGATGATGAAATAAAAGAAATTGAAAATGAATCAAATAAAATTAATATAAATACAGATAAAATTGAAGAAGAAAATAATTTAAATTCAAATAGTACAAATACAAATAATTTAGTTAAATCAAATAAAATAGTAACTCCTTTAAATAATAATTATTTAATATCAAATGAAAATGAAATAAAAAAAATTTATAAACCAAAAGTTGATCATTTAGAATATATAAGAAAAATATATGAAGAAATGAGAAAAATTCCTGGACATATTAGTAAAAGAAACTCAATGGCTAAATCAGTTAGTTCTAAAAATAGAAAAAAAAATTATAATGAAAACTCTTTTAGATATTCTTATTCAAATGATAAAAATAAAAGTAAAAATAAAAATAAAAATAGTTCAATTGAAATTGATTCTAAATTAAAAGAAGTTTATGATGATGATAATAATTATTTATTTTCTTATAGAAAAAATGTGCGTTCAATAGAAGAAATTTTAACTTCAATTAGAGAAAAAAATGAAGAAAGAAAAGAAAAAGAAGAAGAAAAAGAATTAGAAAAAAATAAAAAAATATTTACAATTTATAAAAATTTATATTCTTTAACATCAAAAACACAAAATAATTTAACTTCAAAATCAACAAGAAAAGGAAGTAGTAAAAGAAAAAGAATAAAAAATGAATATTATGTTGGTAGTGAATCAAATAATAGTTCAACTGTAATTGATGCAAATGATTATTTTTTAAATGTTTTAGAAAGTCAACAATTATTAGTTAATGGAGGATTATATAGAATTGATAATCAAAATATTAGTAATAATCAAAGTATTTCTAAAGAACAAATTAAGAAAATTACTGAAAAAGAAAATTCTAGAGTTGCTACTGAAGAAAATAAAAATTCACAAGATTCTAATTTAAGTTCTTTAAAAGAAAAAGTTAATCAAACTTTAACAAAAAGTGAAAAAATTATTGGAAAAGTTTCAAATAATAAAATTGAAAAAGAAAAAGAAAAAGAAAATTTATATAATAATGATAATAATAATTATAATAATAATATTGAAAATTATAATGAATATGATAATAATAAAATTGAAACTAATAATATTGAAAATGATTATAATAATAAAAATATTGAAACTGATAAATATGAAAATGAAGAAGATATTAATAATAGTTTAAATAAATTAATAAATCACAAAAAAGATTTTGAAAATAATCAATTAGAAATTAATATTAAAAATGATAATAATAAAACTCGAATTAACAATGATAATGAATCATCAAGTAACATATATACAAAAGATAAAAATTTACCAAGTTTATCACATACATATGTAGGAACCACAAATCCAAATCAAAAAGTAATAATTGAAATAGAACCAAGAATAGTTCTTAATTTAATTGGAATAATTAAATTTATATATAGAAGAAAAATATTTTATGATTTAATAGAAATTTATATTAATGAAGTAATTACTCAAAGATATACAGTTGGTTTTGCTTTTTTTACTGCAATTATTAAACAATATCCCTTTAGAAAAATAGAAGAATATTCAAATTATAAAACTTATTATTTGGCATTTTTTCAATTAATAAAACCATTATTAAAGAAAATATTTAAATATTTTATAAGTTGTTTTTATACAAAAAGAAAAGTAGAATATTTTATAGAAATATTAAGTAGATTATTTAAATTTAAAGCATTAGAAAAAATATATGATTATTCTCAAGATGTTGAAAATTCAGAAGAAGCTTTAGCATTTAAATTAATATTATCAAGAATAATGAAATTAACAATGAAACCAAAATTAAAAGAAGCATTTAATTTATTTATAACAAATTGTAAAAATGAAAATAAAAAATTAAAAAAAGAAGAAATAAAAAGAGATTATAGTGCAAAATCGCCTTTTGAAAATAATAGAAATCATGAAATAGATTTAAATGAAATGAATAGTAATAATACAAATTATAATAAAATAATAGAAACTAATTCATCACATTCTTCAATTAAAAATCATAAAATGAAATATAATCCTTTAAAAATGAATAGTTTTACATATGAATCATTAGATAATTCAAGTAAAAGTAGTTATACAGTTGAACCAAATAGTGTTGATAATGATAGATTACATCAATTACAATTAATGTTAATGGCAAAAAGAGATGAATTAGAATTTGAAAATTATCCTATGGATACTGGAAGTGATAATAGTTATGAAAAAAAAAAATTGAAAACAACTTCTAATAAAAGTAGTAAAAGTTTACAAGAAATTTGTCAAATGAAACCTGGATTAAATTTAAGTAAAAGTTTATCTGATATAAGTAATGATGATATTAAAAAGTCTATAAGTAGTAATAAAAGTTTACAAAAATCTTTGAGTAATAAAAGTTTAAATGAATCTAAAGAAAAAAAAAGTAATAATTCTAGTTTTAATAAAAGTGAAAATAAAGGGAAGAGTTTGAAAGAAAAAATTGAAGAAATTAAAAATAATAGTATTAAATATGATAAAGATAAAATTAATAAAAGTGATTTTGAAGATATTCCTTCAATTTTAACTAAAGAAGAAAAAATGAGTATTGAAAATAAAGATGATTTTGATAAAAATGATAATGATAAAAAATATACTTTTAATAATAATAATGATATAGAAAAAAATATAAAAGAAGAACCAAATATAAATAATAAAGATTTAAAAAAAGAAAATGAATCTAAAATAATAAATAATGAAAATAAAAATGAAGAACCTGATAATATTTTTAATAAAGAAATAAAAAAAGATAAACCAAAAGATAATAAAATAATAAATAATGATAATAAATTTATAAATATTGATTCAAATATTCCAGAAGAAATTGTAGAAAAAAAAGTAAAACCATTTCCTTCAACAAGTGAAGCTGATATTTCAGCAGATAAAGATTTAGAAAAAAAAATAGATTGGGAATATTCATTAACAAGAACATTATCAAATGATAAAAGTAATAATAAATCAGAAGAAGAAAAAGAAGAAAATAAACAAAATAAAATTTCAGATAATAATATAAATAATAATAATAATAACAATAATAAAAATAATAGTAATAATAAAAAAGATAAAAAAAAAATTGATGAAGAAATATTTATTGAAGATATAGAAAATGATAATTCAAATAAAGAAAATTCAATAGAAATAAATAAAAAAGAAATAAAAAATAATGATAAAAGAAATAATAACTTAAATAAAAAAGATGAAAGAAAAAATTCAATTGATGATTATGGAGATTTTGAAGATGTTTCAGATATTGAAAAAGATGAAGAAAATATAATATCAATAATAAAAAATGAAGCAAAACAAAATGATAAATCAAGAAATAATTTAACAAATAGTCCTCAAAGAAATGAAAAAAAAGAAATTCCAGAAAATAAAAGTGAAAATAATATAATAAATGAAAATGATAATAAAGACAATAATGAAATACCAGAAATAATAAATTTTCATATTGATAATGAAGATAAATTTATTGATAATATAACAGAAGAAATATTAAATAATATTCTTAATTCAGAAATAAAAAAAGAAGAAAAAATATTTCCAAAAAAATTATTTAAATATGATCCATTTAACAATGTTCAAATGAATTTAAGTAAAAGTACAAGTTTTTCAAATAGTAAAGAATTAAAAGAAAATAATTTATCTTTATCAAACTTACCTTTAAAAGATAATAGTTTACAAGCATTAAATGATTCATTAATGTCAAGTTATTCTGCATATTCAATATTTAATAAAACAGTAAAAGAACAAAAAAAAGAAAATTCTTATAGATTATATTATAATAAAATTGGACCACAATTAATAATTTTAATTAAAAATGAAATTAAAAATAAATATAATGAAATATATGAAAATATATCAACACCAATGAAAAATCAAGCAAAAGGTTTAATGGTTTCTTTATCATTACAAGATGCAGATATGTTAAGAGATAATTATAAAAAAAATTATATTAAAAAAGAAATTAGTCAAATTATAAATAAAGAAAAATTATTAAAAAAATTTGAACCAATAAATAAGAAAATAAGAAAAGATGATAATAATAAAATTGATTATTTTGAATATGATCAAATGTTAAATAATTGTTTAATTGATACTACAATTGAATTAATTAATAAAGAAAGATTATATGGTGAAAGTGGTGACCCCTTACCTTGGAGTAGTAGAACACATGAAATAAGTTTTAAATATGATAAAAATAATCCAAAAAAATTATGTGATTATATTTGTAAAAAATTATTATTTATGTTACATAATAGAATTGGTTTAATTAGTGAAAATTATGATTTTTTAACTGGAGAACAATTAAATAATGAAAGAGAAAAAAGATTTTTAAATAATGTTCATAAAGAATTAGATGAAAATGAATATTTATGGAAAAATTTAGAAATGGAAGAAACACAATTAAAAGTTGAAGTTTCTGAAATGATAATGGAACAATTATATAATGAAATTATTGAAATTTTAGAACATGTTCAATATAGTAGAAAAAGACCTGATTTATATCAATATAAAAGTATTTATGCTTGTGAAGAAATTCCAAAATTGTCTTTTCAAGTTACTACAACTGAAAATTTAGATAGTGGAGATGAAGAGAATGAGTTAATGAATATGTAATTTAACTTTTTTGTTTAATATAATTTTTTTTATAGTAATTTCTATCATTTTATAATTTCATATAAATATTGTATTATTATTATTTTTTAAATTAATTTTTTAAAATTCATATTTTTTTTCATTTTCATTAAAATCAAATGAAAATAATAATGAAATTAAATAAAAAAATTTATTTATATTTTCATTTACATTTTTATTATTATTTAAAAATAAAAAATATTATTTTATATTCCTATTAATTAATTCAAAAAAAAAAAAAAAAAAAGTTAAATAAATTATTTTATCATATCACAAAAAATAAAAAAAATATATAAAAAAACATATATCAAAATATTAAAAATCTGATTATAACTGAACAACTCTATCTTTTTCTTTACTTTCTTCAGGTTTTTTTAATTTTTCTTGCATTTTTCTTAAATGTCTCATATTATTAGGTTCTTCATAAGGATTAAATGGTGCATATTTTCCATAAACACAAGAAGGTAATCCAGTTTTAGGATCAATATATTCTTCAACTCTTTTCTCAGGTCCTTTCCTTAATGGAATTTGACCAACAACAATATTTTCTTTTTCTCTTACTTCTTGAGCTCTATTATTCAAATATTGTTTTCTTGAAGCTTGAACAGTTTTCATTGATTTATAAGCAATAATCCATTCTTTTGGAGGAGGTAAACCACTTTTAAATCTTTTTTCTAATTCATTATAATGATCTTCTTTTTCTTTTTTTGTACTTTCTAATTTTGATAATATTGCTTGAAACATTGATAATTCTGATGTTGATGCTATATTCTTTCTTGTAATATCACCTAATTTTATTTCATATTCATTTATTTCTTTATTTATTTTTAAATTTTTTCCTCTGTCTTCTAATGCTTTTTTTCTTAATTTTTCTGCTATTTCATTTATTTCGTCATTTATTAATTCTTTTTCTAATAATTTTTCCTTCTTTTCATTTAACATTTCTGTTAATTGATCATATTTCATTTTTAAATAATTTGTATCTAAATCTTCACCTGGTAATTCATTTTTTAAATTATTTTCTGGATTTTCTACATATTTTATTAATTTTTCTAAAGTTTGATTTAAAATTTTTAATTCTGTGTCTAATTCTTTTATTTTATTTGATAATTCTGGAATTTGAGGAATTTTTTTTCTATTTACTTCAATAAATCTTTCTATTTCTTTTACTTCAACTGCACTTCTTTTTACAACTGCTTCTTTTTCTAATATTTTTTTATATAATTCACTTATTCTTTTTTCTATATGATGTATTTTTTCATAAAAAATACATAATTCATCATTTCTATCTATTAATTGTATTCCTGTATAATTTCTACTTTCACATGCTAATTCATAATCAACTCTAAAACCAACCATTTCATTTTCTATTGAATTTATTATTGAATGTAATTTTTCATTTTCATTTGTTAATTTTGTTATTTCTTCTTTATATTTTAAATTTTTTAATCCATATGAATTTATTTCTTGTTTTAATGAATTATGTTTTGCATTCATTTTATTTAAATCTTTATCTTTTTCTATTATTTTATTATAAATTTCACTTAATTCACTATCTAAAATATCCATTTCTGTTGTTAAAATTTTCATTTTTTCTTTTAATTCAGCACGATTTTGATTTGAATTTTGTATTTTAACAACATTTTTATTTCTTTCTCCTAAAACAGTTTTATATAAAACATTATATTTTTGATACATATGTCTTAATTCTTCATATTTTTTAGTCATATCTAAAAATATTAATTCTTTAATTTGAATTTCTTCATTTATTAATTGTGTATCTTGATCTAATCTTTCTTTTGTTCTCATAATACTTTCTTTTTTTGCTTTTATTTCTTCAATTCTTTCTCTTGCTTGATCAGTTCTTTTTAAAATATTTTTTTCAACTGCTTTTAAGTCATTAAAATTCTTATCTAATTCTTGTTTAGTTCCTTCTGAGGCTTTTTTTAATTCTTCATTTTTTTGAGTTTTTGTTTCTTTTTCTTTTATTAATTCTTCAAGATTTGCAATTTCTTTTACTAAATTATCAAAATCATTTCTTAATTTTTTTAACATTACATTATCTTTTGCTTGTTTAGTTAATTCATTTTGTAATTCATTAGACTCACTTCCATATTTACTTTCTAAATTTGTTCTTAAACGATCATTTTGTGCTTGTCTTAATTTTTCTTTTTTATTTTCATCTCTTTTTTGTTCTAATTCTTTTTGTTTTCTTTTTAAATGATCTTCAATTTCACTTCTTTTTTGTAATGATTCTTGAATTTGTTTTTGTAATGTTTTATTCTCATTATCTCTTTCTTTAAATTCTTTTTCTAAAGAACTTTTTTGATCATATAATTTTTTATTTTGAGCATCTAAACTATTTATATTTGATTGAATTGAATTATTTTGAGTAATTAATCTATCATTATTTTCTTCTATATTTTTTACATTTTGTTGTTTTTTATGTATTTCATCATTTAATTTCTTTAAAGCTGTTTCATTTAAAAGATTTGTTCTTTTATCATTTTCAATTTGACTAACTTTACTTTCAATATTTGAATTTAAATCTGAAATTTCTTTATCAATTTTTTTATTATTTAATAATAATTTATTTTTTAAATCTTCCATTTCTTTATATTTACCTTCTTCAATTTCAATTTTACTTTTTAATACATTTATTTCTTCTAATTTTTTTTTATTTTGAGAATCTATTTCATCTAATTCTTTTTGTAAAGCTGCCTTTTGTTTTTCTTCACTTTCTTTAATATCATTTAATAATCTTTGAATTTCTTCTTGATTTCTTTCTAATTCATAATTACTTTTTAATGCTCTATTTGTTTCATATTCAGTTAATTGACTTTTTGCTTGTTCTCTTTCTTCTAATTTTTGACCAATTTTATCATTTAATTCAGCTTGTTGTTTTGTTAAAAGAGAATATTCATTTAAATTTTTTGTATTTTCTTCTTTTAAAGCATTAAATCTTTTATCTAATAATTTTTCATATTCCATATAATTAACTAAACAATCTTGCATTTTTTCTAATTTTTTCTCAAATTTAAGAAAGGCGTCATCGTCAATTGAATGATCATCGTGTAATGAGACTAAAATATTATATGCTTTTGTGCTTTTAACATCAGATTTATTTTCCATTTTTTTATTATTTTTAATTGTAACCTTTCTTAAATATATTATGTTTAATATTAAAATCTTTTTTTTTGATTAATTTTTTTATTTTTTTTGGTTATTTTTTTTTATTTAATTTATTTTTTTTTATTTGGATTTTTTTTGAAATTTTATATTAAATGTATTAATAGCTGTTTTGATATTAATATTTTTTGTTATTTAATGAGATAATATTACAATTTCATATTATATAATTATTTTAAATGGAAAATAATTGATTTATATTTATAAAATAATAATAATTTATTTATTTTATATTAAAAAGAAAGAATATATTATTTTTTTCCTAATGAAAATTTCAAATTTGAATTTGGTAAAAGATTTTGTGTGACACCTAAACTTGTATTATTTTCATTCAATGGGAACATTGATGAAGAATTTGAATTTCCAAATATAGATTTTTGATTATTATTTCCATTATTATTTCCAAATAAAGAACCATTTTGATTATTATTTCCAAATAAAAAATTTTGATTATTATTTCCATTATTATTTCCAAATAAAGAACCATTTTGATTATTATTTCCATTATTATTTCCAAATAAAGAACCATTTTGATTTTGAAATGTTCCAGTAGAAGTAATATTGCCAAAAATATTTTCATTTTTATTAAATATTGTTGTATTATTATTTGTAAAAATAGAATTAGAATTTGTATTTTTATTATTATTAAATATGGACTCAGTATTTTTATTATTATTATTATTATTATTTGTTCCAAAAAGAGGATTAGAATTATTAATTTGATTTAAATTATTATTATTTCCAAATAAAGAACCATTTTGATTAACATTACCAAATATTGAATTATTATTATTTATATTATTATTTACTCCAAAAATAACATTGTTTTGATTATTATTATTTTGTTCATTATTTTCAATTTTCCTTGGAGTATATGATGGAGAAATAGAAATATCCATATTAGAATCATTTTTTTGAAAACCAATTAAATTATTATTACTATTATTATTTCCATTTGAATTATTATTAGTTATATTATTCCCAAAAAGTGATTGATTTTTATTATTTGTTTCATTTAATTTTGTTATAAAAGGATTATTTGAATTTAATAAAGATGATTTATCATTTGATTCGATTATTTTTGAATCAGGTTTTTTATTTGTATCATTAATAACTTTAACTGGAATATCTTTTAAATCGATTTTAATTTTTTCTTCTTTTTGAATTTCTTTTTTAGTTAAAGGAGGTAAAAATATTGGTTCTTTTTTAATTGGAATTTTATTATTTTCTTCTTTTTTTTCTTTTGGTAATGAAATTATTGGTTTTTCTTCTTGTTTTTTACTTTCTTCTTTAAAACCAAAAATTGGTTCTTTTGTTAATTGTGATTTATAATTTAATTCTCCAGTTTTTTCTTTTGGTACTGAAAATAATATATTTTCTTTTTTTTCTTCTTGTTTATTATTTTTTATTTCTTCTGGTTTCATATTAAATGTTATTTTCTTTTTAGTTAATTTTGGTTCTTCTGGAATATTATTTTTTTCTTCTTCTTTTTTATTTTCTTGATTAAAACCAAAATTTACTTCGTTTTTTAATTCTGTTTTATCATTTAATTCTCCAGTTTTTTCTTTTGGTACTGAAAATAATGAAAATGAATTTTCAACTTCTTTATTATTAATATTTCCATTTTTTTCATTTTTAATTAAGATGTTTGTTTCTTTTTTTTCTTCTTTATTATCTTCTATTTTTTCTTCTTTTTTTTCTTCCTTTTTTTCTATTGTATTATTTTGAAATAATGATGAATTATCATTTTTTGGAAATAATGATATTGTCTCATTTAATACATTTGAATATTCAATTTTCTTTTCTTCTTTATTTTCGCTATTTTCATTTTTTGAAAATAATGAAATTTGAGGATTTTTATTTGTAAATATTGAGTTATTCATTTTTGGAATATTTTCATTTGTTTTATTTTCAACATTTTGAATTAAACTTTTTTTATCAGGCATTTCATTATTGACAAAAATACTTTCTCCTTTTATATTAATATTGTTATTTTTAATGTCATTTTTTTGACTGTTACTAATATTATTATTAATATTACTATTGCTATTTTTATTATTATTATTTTCAATATTATTTTTATTATTAATAATATTATTATCAATATTTTCACTTTTATTATTACTATTATTATTAGTATTATTTAAATTTAAAGTAAAATTGTTATTATTATTATTTATATTATCATTTTGTTTAGAGAATATTCTTGGAATATTATTTGATTGATTTTTAGATGTTCCCACTAAAAAAACAGAATTATCATTTTTTTGTTTTTCTAAATTATCAAAATTAAATAATAAATTTTTATTCAAATTATTTTTTCCTTCAAAACTCAATTGATTTTTTACAATTGATAATTTATTTGGTTTATTTTTTCCTTGAAATGAAACTTTCTCATTATGAGTCAAACTTAAAAAATCAAAAGAACTATTATTCCTTTTTAAATTATTAGATTCAAATAAATCATCATCATTACTTATTTCACTATTATTTTTTAAAGGTAATTTTTCCTTATAATAATGTTCTAAAATTTTTTTTTTATCTTCATAATCTGTTTTTATATTCTTAATAATTTTATTTTGACTCATTTCATTTATTAAATTTTCATTTCTTTTTCTTTTTAATTCAATTTCTTTTTTAATCTCATCAAGTGATTTATTATATATCATCAAATCAGTAATTGCATTTTGTTTTTGTAATTTTTTAGCTGGAAAAAAATCTTCTTCTTCTTTTATTTTATAAGTTGTTTTAGGATTTTTTTTACCTAAATAAATATTATTGTTTGGTGAATAAAATGGATTTGAATATTTTGTTCTTTTATCTTTATGAATAATTTTAAAATCTGAATTATTTAAATTATTAAGTCTTTTATTATCATAATTATCACTTTGATATTGATTTAAATGATTTAAAGGTTTAAAATCACAATAATTTAAAGAAGTATTATAATTTGCATTATATAAATTATTATTATTTATATATAAATCATTATTATTTCTAAATTTATCATCATTTATATATTGAGTAATTTTTAAAATTGAATTAACTTTTTCATTATTATTATTATAATTATTTATGTTATTATTATAATTGTAATTATTATTATAATTATAAGTATTATTGTAGTTATAATTATAATTATTATTGTAATCATCTATTAAATAATTATTAATGTATTCATTTCTAGTTATTTTTTGATTATCTGATTTAAATTTAAATCTAGGAGATAAATTATCATTATTACTTAAAGAAGGAGTATCATTTAAATTATTTTTATTACTATTATTAAGTTCATTTAATTCATTATAATCATTTTGTTGACCAATATTAAAATCAATAATCCTTGAAAAAGTTTTTTTAACAGTAGAAAGAAAATTTCCAAATTTCGTATTTCGAATTGACATTTATTAAGATATATATAATTAATTATTTAATATTTAAAATAAATATGAGTAAATTTTGTTCTCAATGTTTAATATGTATTGAAAATACAATATATAGAATAAAATATCAAATAATAAAATTTTGGAAAGAAAGAAAAAGAAAAAGGGAATTTTTTTCAGCAAATTTATTTAATAATGAAGAAGAAGAACAACATGCAAAAATTTTAAGCAGTGAAGAAATTGGTAATATGATAAATGATCAAATAAAATTTAATGAAGAACATCCAAATATAAGTGAATATACAATTGTGAAAGAAATTAAAGATGAACCTGAAAAAATTAATGTTAATGAAATTAAAAAAGAAATTGGTCAAGTTGAATTTGATGATGATAGTGATGAAGAAGATGAAAAATTAAAAAAGAAAAAAATTAATGATAGTAGTGATGAAGAAGAAGAAAAAGATGATATTGAAGATTTAAAAAAAACAATTTTAAATAATCCAGATGTATAAAAAAAATAAAAAAAATCAAATAAGAATAATTTATATAAATTAATTTATATTTAATAAATTAAAAATAATAAATTTTATTTTTTTTCATTTTATAAATAAAAATATAGAATATTATAATACAATTTAATTAAAAAATAAATAAAGTATTTTTTTTACAAAAATAATAATAAAATTATAAAAAAAATTCATAATTTATAATTAAGCATTTGTTTCTTGATTTTTATCTTCAATTGCATTATTTTCTTTTTTTAATTTAATAATATAATTTAATAAAACATACCATTTTTTAATAAGTGTTTTATCATTTGATTTAAACATAATTAAAGCTTCATTTTCATAAATATCATTTTTATCAATTTTTTCATTCATAAAAAAAGTATTAATTTGACAATAAACTAATTCAGTACTTGGATTTTTATTAAAACAAATATAAAAATGATCAAATCCATTTGCTAATTTATTTAATTTAAAAAGAACTACTCTTGTTATATCTTTAGTTTGTAAAACTGCTAAAGGTCTTTTTAAAGTAATATAATTTTCTTTTGAATTATAAATTACAAAATTATCTTTTGTTAACATACAAAATCTTTCTGCATATTTTACTCTTTCTTTCATATTTATATTTATCATTTTTGATAATTCTGATACAAATAATAATTCATTTCCATCACTTTCTTTTAATAATTTTTCTGGGACTATTGTATATAAATCAGGTAATTTTAATTTTGGTTTTTTTTTTGGATTTTTTGAATTTTCATTATTTACTTCATTTTCATTTATATTATTTTCATTTATATTTTTTTCATTTATTTTATTTTCTTCATTTTTATTTTCTTCTAATATTTTTTTATTATTACTTTTTAAAACTGGAACTTCTTTATTTTCTTTTTCTTCATTTTCATTTATTATTTCTTTAATCATTCCATAATTTTCTTCTTTTTTTTCTTCTTCTTCTTTTTTTATTTCTTCTATTTTATCATTTTCTTTATTTCCATTTTCAAAAACATTTTCTACTTTTTTTCTCTCTTCATTATTACTTTTTATTTCTTCATGAATTGAATATTTTTCTTCTTTATTTTCTATATTTTTATCAACTGCATATTCTTCATAATTAAAATTATCTATTACATTTTCTTCTAATTGATTTAATTTTATTACTTTATTTTTATTATCATTTGGTGATGTAACACATACTCCTACTCCCATAATATTCAATTATAATTTAAAAATTAAATTAAATTAAATTTTTATTTATTTTTTAATATAAAAGAAAATATTTACTATTTTTATATTATATTTTTACATTTGATTAAATTAAAATAAATATATTTTAAAACTAATTTATTTATAAAAAATATCATCATTAAAATAAATAAAATAAAATATATACTTTCATCACATAAAAATAAAGTTACAAATACCATAAATTTTAAAATAGATATATACTTTAATAACTAAATTTTAATTTATATTAATTCATTTATTAACTTTTGCCTACGTAATATATTTAAAATATTCAAATTATAATCATCATCATTATTATTATTTTTTAATACTATTTCATCATTATCATTATCATCATTTATATTATCACTATATTCATTTCTAATTTCATTTATTTCTAATAATAATTCATTATCTTCATCTTCTTTATATTTTTTTGTATTTAAAAAAAAACAACTTATTTCATTTTCATCCTCTTCAAATTTTTTTTTTATATTTATATTAGAAAAATTTCTTTTTCTAACATTACATTTTTCAAATTTAAAATTAAAATTATTTTTCGAAACTTCATTATCACTTAATGGATATGATTCATCAGTTGAAGTATTAGTTTCACTATTAGACAAAATAAAAGGACTTGGAATTGGATTTGAATCTTCTGGTTTTAATTTTGGAGAATAAATGAAAGAAGGAGTTTTTAATAAACTAATATCACTTTTTTCTATTTCTAAATTATTTTGATTTATTTTTGGAATTAGTGACATTTAATTGTTAAAAATGAATCTTTTATTTATATTAAAGAATAATAATTTAGGAATAACATTTTAAATTAAAACTAGAAAATATTTATATTTATTTTTTTGTTGTATGTATTTTTATTTTTTTATAATAATGTTATTATATAAAATTGAAATGATAATAATATCATTTTTATTTAAATAATAATTTTTAATTAAAAAAAAGTAAAAAATGGGTAATGATCAAAATAAAGATGAAAAGATTCATAAAAAAATAAGTAAAAAACATCATAATAAAGAAAATCCAAAAGAAGTAATTTCTTATTCTGATAATGAAGAAATAAGTGATGATAATGATGTTGAAAAAGAAATTAATGAGATTATTAAATATGATATAAAAGATGATGATGATTTAAATAGATCAAAAAGTGTTATTCAAATGAAAAGAAAGAAAAAGAAATATGAAAATGATTCAGATGATTATGATACAAATTCAGATGATTCTGATGATTCAGATGATAAAAGAAAAAGAAAAAAAAAGAAGAAAAAAAAGAAAAAGAAAAAAGACGAAAATAAAGATAAAGAAAAAGAAAAAGAAAAAGAAAAAGATAAAAAAGATAAAAAAAAAAGTAAAAAAAAAGAAAAAGAAATTGAAAAAGATGAATATCAAGATAAAGAAATAGAAAAAGATAAAAATTATGAAATAAAAAAAATAAATGAATACTTAGAAAAAAAAGAAGAAATAAATAAAATTGATAATCCAAATGAAAATCTATATGAAAATTTAAACATAAATGAAATATATTCGAATGACGATAATACAATTGAAAATATAAATTTAGAAAATATAGATTTCAAAAATGAAATAATAAAACCAAAAAAAAGAATAGCCCAAAGTGTATTACCATCATTTTATGATTATGAAAAAAATATAATTGAAGAAAATAATAGAAATTCAATTCAAAATAAACAAGATTTACAAAATAAAAAAAAAGATGATGACATATTAGAATATTATAAAACCCAAAATAATAATAATTATAATAATTATAATAATTATAATAATTATAATAATAATAATATTAATAATAAAATTAATAATTATCCTTCAATTAATGAAATAAATCCATTTGAAGAAGAAAAACAAAATAGAATAATTCCACATAAAGTATATGAAAAAATAGATAAAAGAGATTTAAGAATTGTAACTGTTTGTATGCAAAAATGTAATGAAATATATGAAGAAGGATTAAATTTATATCAAAATTCCCTTTATTATCAAGCACTAGAAAATATTGTTAAAGCAAGAAATTCATATATGAAATTAAAAAATGCAATTCAACAAAGAAGTGATTCATATCCTTATGAATTTCAACAAATAATGACAGTTAAAATTGGAGAAAAAGTTTCAAAAATGAATAAAACAATATCTCAAATTTCTCCTTTAGCAGCACAACAGAGAAATACTTTATATTCACATTATAAAAGTAAAAATACAAATAATACTAATTTAAATTTAAATTATATAAAATCAAATGAGAATAATTATGGTAAATTTATTGATAATATTTTATATAATCCAACAAGAAAAAAAATAAATAATAATCAAAATCAAATATATCAAAGTTCAAATCAACAAAATCAAAATCAAAATTTAAATCAAAATCAAAATTTAAATTTAAATATAAACCCAATTCAAAAACCAACAAACCCAAAAAACAATTATCCAAATTACAATGAATCTCAAAATAAAAAAAGTATTCATACAATAGAAGAAGATGAAATGGATGCTAAAATATCATCAGAAATAATGATAACAAATCCAGGAGTTAAATTTTCAGATATAGTAGGAATGAAGGATTTAAAACAAATAGTATATGAAATAATAATAATACCAACAATTCGTCCAGATTTATTTACAGGAGTATTAAAACCACAAAGAGGAATTCTTTTATTTGGTCCTCCAGGAACAGGTAAAACAATGATAGCAAAGGCAATAGCATCAGAATGTTCAAGTACATTTTTTAATATAAGTGCATCATCATTAACATCAAAATGGGTAGGAGAAAGTGAAAAGACAGTAAGATCCTTATTTAAATTAGCATATAAAAAATCACCTTCTATTATATTTATTGATGATATTGATTCAATTTTAAGTAAAAGAAGTGAAAATGATAATGAAGCTGCAAAAAGATTAAAAACTGAATTTTTAATTCATTTGATGGTTTAGGTTCTAATTCAGAAGCTAAATTATTAGTCATTGCTGCAACGAATCGACCTATGGATCTTGATGATGCTTTATTAAGGAGATTACCTAAAAGAGTTTATTGTCATCCTTTAGATGAAAATGGAAGATTTGAATTTATTAGAAAGTTAATTAATACTGTTGATAATAATATTAGTGATAATGATATTAAAGTTATTGCTAAAGATACTTTTGGATATTCTAATGGGGATTTACAAGAACTTTGTAGAGAAGCTGCTTTTGAACCTGTAAGAGAATTAAGTGCTAAGGAAATTTTGGAAATTGATAAGTTTAGAGATGTTACTTTTCAAGATTTGAAAAAAGCTGTTTTGAAAATTAGGGGAACTCTTAGTCAGAAAGTTGTTAAGGAAATGGAAGATTGGAATAATCAGTTTGGAGGGATTTAATTTTAAGTTTTTTTTTTTTTTGTTTTTAAAGCTTTTTTTATTTATTTAGTTAATTTTTATTATATAAAGTAGTTTTTAATGAGAAAGTTAATTTTTTATAAATAATCATAATGGAAAAAATTTTTTTAATAATTTATTTAATACTTTAAATAAAATAAATATATTTTTATAATTAATTTTATTTTTATTGATTATATAATATAAATTAAACAAAAAAAAAGAAAAGAAATTTTTAAATTAAAATTATTTGTGAAAAATAATATTAAATAATATATACTATATAAATTAAATTAAATAAA
>JAJMZS010003098.1:0-44785 GCA_023807205.1 Isotricha prostoma
TCTTTTTGGATGATCTTCTTCTAATAATCTTCTTATTATTAAATCATATTGTGTTTCTTTTTTACTTCTTTGTGTTGTTATTTTATTATTTTCATTTGATTGAAAATATAATTTTAATTTTGCAAAATCACTTATTTTACTTTCTCTTATTGGTTCATTTAAATTAATATCTATTGATATTTCTTTTCTTTTTGAATGTGTTATTGAACAATAATTACAATAACATGCTGCTCCCATTTTTTTTTTAAATTTTTTATGTAAAAATTATTTGAAAAAAAATAATTTTTTAAATTATGTTATTTTTATAAAATATTATATATTTTTTTTTTCTTTTTTTCATATTTTTATTCATATATATTTAATATTATATTTTTTTTATATTAAAAATAACAATCTAATATTTTATTAAATCTATGATTATTTAATTGTTATTTTATTAATACTTAATAATAATTATCTTTCATTTTATAAAATATATAATTTTTTTAATAATAAATATCACTAGGTTATTATAAAAAAAAAATAAAAAATTAAACTTTAAATATTTTTATTTTGATTAAATTAGATTTTATTTTTCCCTTTTTTTCATTTCCCATACTTTTTTAAATTTTATAACCTTTTTTTACTTTTATTAATTTTTTTATTTTTATAAATCAATATGAAAATAATAATTTATATTATATTAATTTAAATTCTGTTTTTTTCCTGAATTTAATTAATATATTTTTTGATTAAAAAAAAATGTCGGAAATACCAAAAGAGAAAATTAAAAGAAATTCTCTTTTAAATCAAAAAATAAAAAAAAATTTAAATAATATAATAAAAGAAATAGAAAATATTGGAAAATTAGGTGATTTACAAGTTGAAGATTACATAAAAGCAATGAAAATTCCACCAATAGATAGAAAAATAAAAGATTTAGCATATATAAAAAAATTTTTAGAAAAATCAGCCTTAGCACAAAAATTTAAAGGAGATAATTTTAACGAAGAAAGTTTAGACCAAATTTTAACAAGTTGTGCAGCACAATTAAAATATTTTCATTTAGAAAAAGATAAAGTATTATTTAAAATAGGAGAAGAACCAGATAATTTTTACCTTATTTTAAATGGTAAAATTGGTATTTTAAAACCTTTTTCATATTATTCTGAAATGACTGGTTTAGAATATTTTTATCATATTGAACAATTAAAGAAAAATAATGAAATGTATATATTAAAACAAACTTTAGAAAAAAATTATACAGTTTTTAAATATGATTATAATGATATTAATATAGTAAGTACTGTTGTAATGAAAATTTTAATTGAAGATTATTTTTCTTTTGGAATTAATCATTATAATTCAAGAACAATTGAAGAAATATTAAAAATTTGTGGTTTTAAAGAAAATTATTTTAATGTACTTTTCGATTCTTGTTTAAAAGATGATAAAGAATATGTTAGTAAAATGGAAAGAATAATATTAAAAAAAATTCCAAAAGTTAAAAAAAGATTAATTGAAAAATATAGACATTTATCTTCTGAATCAGGAAAATTTAGAGTTACTTTATTTGAATATAAAACAATTTTAGAATTAGGAAATAATTTTTTTTTTGGTGATACTGCTTTAGATAAAACAACAACAAGAAATGCAACAATTAAAACTGTTGAAGATACTGATTTTTGTTATTTAGAATTAGATTATTATATATCTTATTTAAAAGATGAAAAAAGAAGATTAACTATGAAAGAAGTTTTATTTCTTGTTGATAATTTCTTTTTTAAAAATATTTCTCCTCAATATTTTGAAAAAAAGTTTTTAAATCAATTTATATATGAAGAAAAATATAAAAGTGAATTTATTGTAAGAGAAAATGAACCTGCAGAATTTATTTATTTTATTAAAAAAGGAAATTGTGATATTTATATGAAAAAAAATATATTTGAAATATATAATTTAATATGTTATCTTTCTCAATTAGAAACTGATCCAAATTTTAATATAAATGAATGTTTTGATAGTAATTTTAAAAATGATTTTTTCACTTTACAAAATCAATTTAAAGAAGTAAAAAAAATAAAATTATTTAATTTAAATATAATTGATGTTATTGGATTAGAAAGTATTTATTTTGGATTAAATTATTTATATAATGTAAAAGTGACTTCAGAAACTATTACTTATTATAAAATTGAATTAAAACACTTAATGTCAATTTTACAAGATGAACCAATTTGTTATTTTGATTTTAAAAGTGATAGTTATAATAAAGTTAATATATTAATTCAAAGATTAAAAAATTTAAATAAAACTAATATGGAATTGATTGATGATAAAGAAACAATAAGAATTAAAAGTATAGAGAAAGATAAAGAAAATGAAAAGAAATCAAATAAAAATATTGATTTTGAATTTGGAGAAAGTAATTATCAAAAACAAAATTTGAAAATGAAAAATCAATTTAATAAAAAATTCGGTTTAATAAAAGATAATCAAATAATGAGAAAAATAACAACATTTTCACAAATTTTAAAACAACCTTCTAAAAAAATATTAAATAATTTAAAACAAAATTTAAAATCATTAAGTCCTTTACCTTCAATTAATAATAATAATAATTTAAATACAATTCAAACATATTCCAATTCAAATATTAATGAAGAAAATTTAAGTGAAAAAAAAAATAAAAATAAAGGTTTAATTAATGAAAAAAATATGTTGAAAAAAATAAAAAAGCAAAAAGAAGATGATGATAAATTTTTTATAACTCTTAATTCTAAAAATGGTTCTAATAATTCATTTAGAAAAATATTTAGTGATAGTGAAAATATGAATATGGAATCAAATAATAATTATTGTTTACCAAATTCACTAAGATTAAAAAAAAGTAAATCAAAAATTAACAATTTAAAATATCAAAAATTAACTACAATTAAATCATCTGATATGATTGATAAAAAAAGTAGAAATAATCCTTTTTCAATAAATACTGATTTTAATTTTTGTAAAACAATGAATAAAAATTTTAATAGTAATGAAAATAATAATAATAATAATGAAAATAATAATAATAATAATAATAATGAATATAAAATGCAAAATTATACTTTTAGAGGAATAAAAAATAATTATGGAAAAATTTACAGAACAAAATATAATTTTTATAAGAAATATAAATTAAAAATGACTTCAGATGATTTATTTTTGTATGAATATAAATCAAAATTATAAATAAAGTATTGTGTGTATAATTTTTTATTAGAATTTTTAAATATTATACTTAATAATTAATAATTATAATTATTTTTTTTCAAAAAAAAAAAAATTAATTTAAAAAAAAATAATATATTTTCCAATAAAAAAAAGAAAATTACAAATATTTAACAAAAAAAACCAATTTTTTTAATATTTTAAATTGAAAAATAGAAATAATAGTAATTTAATAAACATTAACCAGAAAAAAACTATTTTCCCATTTTTTTCTGCATAGCTAATAATTTTTTTCTAATTTCTTTCTTTCTTTTCAAAATATCATCATATAACTTTTGTTTATACTCCTTAACAGTATATTTAACATTATCATCAATAGGAATATGAATAGGTTTCTCACAAGAAATTTCAGTATCAGCATATTGATCATGAAAATCAGCAACATAAGGATGTTCCAAAGCTTGAATAACATTAATTCTTTTTTTAGGATTAAATTGTAATAACTTACTTAATAAATCTAATTCAACAGGAGTAGCTTTAGGATATAAACTTTTCAAACTTTTAGTTTTACTAACTACAATAGTTTCTAACATAGTTTGAGCTAATTCACTTTGAATACTTTGAATATCTTCTTTAGAAGGTTTCCCAGTAACTTCTAAAACTTTATTAATTTGACTTAAAGTACTTGTTCCAGGAAACATTGGTTTACCACCTAATAATTCACCAAAAATACAACCTACACTCCACATATCAGCTTGAGTACCATATTTAGTACTACCTAATAAAATTTCAGGTGCTCTATACCATCTTGTAGCAACGTAATCAGTCATAACAACATCTTTACCAGTATTACTCGTTATACAACGAGCAAGACCAAAATCACATACTTTAATATATGAATCACTATTAATTAATATATTTGATGGTTTTAAATCTCTATGTATAATCCCAGCTGAATGAATAAATTTTAAAGCTTTTAATAATTGATACATTATAAATTGTTTATGTATTGGTTCTAATATATTTGCTCTTATTACTGTATGTAAATCTGTTTCCATATATTCAAATACTAAATATATATCTTTATCATTTTCTGCTTTTATTACATTTAGTAATCTTATTATATTTTCATGACCGTTTAATTCTTGAAGTAACATTATTTCTCTATATGTTCTTTGGGAATCTGTTGCGTTTTGGAATGCGTCAAAATTTTTTTTTAAAGCTACTGTCTCATGAGTTTTTTTATCCATTGCTTTGAATACTACACCATATGCTCCTTTTCCTTGTTTGTTTAATAATTCGTATCTTTTTAAAATGTGACTTTCTATTTCTTCTACCATTTTTATTTGAATGTTTTTTAATATTTAATTTTTTATTTTGAAAGAGATTTTTTTTTTTTATTTTAGAATTAATTGTTTATTTTAATTTTATATTAATAATTTATTATTTTTCAATTAATTGATTTATTTATTAATTTTTTAAATATTTAAAAAAAAGGTTTTTTATATTCGATAAAATTTTCTAAATTTTTTATTCTTTTTATTTTTATTCTTTTTTCTTTTTCTTTTAATTTACGATATGGATTTTGAAGATTATCAATTTTAAAACGTTTAATATCATTTTTAATATCCAAATAGAATTGTTTTGAAATATTTGATAAACTTCTTAATTTTTGATAAATTTTAGGAACTTTTTTTTCTTTATAACTGATTGAAATACTTGATGAACTTAAATGACTTTTTATAGTTAAATATTCATTATTAGGTAGATTTCTTTTAAATCTACCAATTGAATTAAAAAATTTAGGTATTTTAGGAAAATATTTTGATCTAGGAATATATTTATTTATACTTTCATTTGTTATTAAATATGATTTTGCATCATTAAAGGACTTTGATTTAATTAATTTTCTATTTCTATATTTTATTTTAGATTTTATTTCTTCATTATGACTAACTGGTTCAAATATTTTTGTATCACTTGCATTTTTTTTTTTTAAAAAATTTTTAAATTTATTTTTATTATTTTTAATTATAGTTAATATCATTGGATCACTTGCACTTTTTAATAATCTATTTTGATTTTGTTTTATTTGTAATCTTTTTAACATTATTGCAGCAATATTTTTATTAATTGGCTTTTTTATTTTCAGTTTCCTTAATTCTTGTATATTTGGATAAAATCTATCAACTTCATTTGAAATAAAATTAGTATATAAATTATTTTTTATTTTCAATTCTCTATTAAACTTTTTTTTATCATCACTACCAAACTCAAAAACATTTTTCATCTCTATCATTATTCATAAAAGAATAATAATAATTTTTGATAAAAACTAAAAAAATAAAAAATAAAAAAAATAAAAAAAAAAACTTAAAAATAACCAAATAAAATAAAAAAAAAATATAAAACCCATTTACAATAAAAAATATTATTTATTTATCTTTTGTGATAAATGAGTACAATTCAATACAATTTTAAATCAATCCCAATAATACCAAATGCAAACAATTTAATCGACATAATATTATCACGTACCCAAACAAAAACTCCAACAGTAACACATCCAGGATATAAAATAACAAGAATTCGTAAATTTTACATGAGAAAAGTTCGTTTTACATATTCAACAATCCAAGAAAAATTAGATGGAATAATAAAAAATTTTCCAAAATTAGATGAAATACATCCATTTTATTCAGATTTAATAAACATTTTATATGATAAGGATCATTTTAAACTTGCATTAGGAACAGTAAACACAGCAAAAAATATATGTGAGAAAATATCAAGTGATTATGTTAAATTATTAAAATATGGTGATTCATTATATCGTTGTAAACAATTAAAGGTAGCTGCCTTAGGTAGAATGGCAACAACATTAAAAAAATTAAAATCAAGTTTAGAATATTTAGAAGAAGTAAGAAGACATTTATCACGTTTACCATCAATTGATCCTATGGAAAGAACTTTATTATTATGTGGTTTTCCAAATGTTGGTAAATCTTCTTTTATGAATAAAATAACTTATGCTGATAGTGAAGTTGCTGAATATCAATTTACTACAAAATCACTTTTTGTTGGTCATACTTATTATAAAAATATTAAATGGCAAGTTATTGATACTCCTGGTTTACTTGATAGAAGTTTAGAAGAGAGAAATATTATAGAAATGCAAAGTATAACTGCTTTAGCTCATTTAGATGCTTGTGTATTATATTTTGTTGATATTAGTGAAAATTGTGGTCATTCAATTTATGAACAATTACAATTATTTGAAAGTATTAAACCTTTATTTAAAAATAAACCTCTTGTTATTATTGCTAATAAAACTGATATTCAACCTTATAATGAATTAAGTGATGAGAATAAGAAATTATTAGAAAATTCTGCTAAGGAACATAATACTTATTTAATTCAAATGAGTAATGAAACTGGAAATGGAATTATTGATGTTAAATCTAATGCTTGTGATATTTTATTAAAGTATCGTTCTGTTAAAAAAAATGGTACTAATAAAGATATTACTGGAATGGATAAAGTTTATGTTGCACAACCTGTTAAGAGAGATAATAGAAAAAGAGAACCTAATATTCCAGAAAGTGTTATTGAAGAAAGAAAAAATATGATTCCTGAAGAAATTAGTGAAGAGAAATTTTTAAGAGAAGATAATATTCATATCTTAGAAAAAAAAATTAAAAATAATCCAATTAAAGATTTAATAGAAAAAAATGGTGGTACTGGAATATATTATTTCCCACAAAGAGAAGAATTTAAATTAGAAAATCCAGAATGGAAATATGATATTTGGCCAGAGATAATGGATGGAAAAAATGTATTTGATTTCATTGATAAAGATATTCTTTCAAAAGTAGAAGCATTAGAAAAAGAAGAAGAAGAAAATATGAATAATAATAATTTAGATGATGATGATTCAAATACTAGTGATTTAGATGATGATTTAATAGAAGCTCATGAGAAAGTAATGAAAAATCAAAAATTAATTAGAGAAAGACATGAATTAGTAAAAAAAAATAAAGTTCCTAAAAGATTAATTGGTGATACTGCAACTGAGAAATTTATGGATAATGTTAGACCTGATTTAAAAGAAAAAGGAAAAGAAATTAGACTTTTGGCTTTGAAGAAAGGAAGAGAAAAAAAAGAGAAATTAAGAAAATATTTAAAAAAAGATGCTGAAATTGATAATAAAGATAATATTGAAATTGATGAAAATAATTTAATTGATGATGATATGGATATTGAAGATAATAATAAGAAGATTAAGAAAAGGAAAGTTAATAATGATGAAGAGAAAAAAATTAAAATTGAAGAACAAAAGAAAAAAACTTTATCAAGGATGCAAAGAAAAATTCAAAGAAATTGGAGTAGAAAAGCAATTGTTAATGAAGCTGATAGACATATTGGTGATAAAAAACCAAAATTCTTTAATTCTGGTAAAAGAGGAATTGGTAAAACTGATTGGAGATAAAATTATATTCTTTTTTATATTCAAATATATAATATTAATATATTTATTTTATTTTTTAATATTTTTTTTTTAACATAAGTAAAACAAAAAAAAAAAAACAGAATAAAAACTAAAAAAAAAAGAAAAAAAACCAAAATAAAATTGGTTGATAAAAAACAATTAATAAAAAATTAAATTTACAATAAATTATTTTTCATATAAAACCTACATTAATATTAAAAAAAAAAATAAATAAAAATTAAAAAAATGGTAAGTTATGTTCCATTACTTTTCTCATGTCTCATAATTTCAATATCATCAATGATACCAATAGGATATTCTTTAAATAGTTGTGGATTAAAAGATTATTCACAACCGACTCAAACTTCAGATTGTAAAGATGACAATGATGATGGTTATAAATGTTGTTATATTAAATCTGAAACAAAGAAATTTGCTTATTGTTCTTTTGTTCCTGGAAAAGTAGATAAAGATATTATCGAAGATTTTAAGGAGAGTTTAGAAATTGAAGATCTTGTTGTTGAATGTAATAATCAAAGGAAATTGTCTTTGAATTTTGTTTATTTTGTAACTTTTATCATTTTATTATTTTAAATGAGAAAAAAATATGTTTTTTTTTATTTTCAATATCATATTATTTTTTTTTTTGAGGATTAAAATATTTTTTTTATATTAAAAAAAAAATTTATAAATTTTTACAAATGTAATCATATTAATTAATTTTTCATATTTATATATATAAATTCAAATATTTTTTTTAATAATTAAAAAAAAACAAAAATACAAAATTAAAAACAAATACAAATAAAAAAACATATTATAAAACACTTTTAAAAAAACTCAAAAAAATGGAAGGTTTCGAAATATTAAAAAAATTAGGAGATGGAGCATATAGTATAGTATATAAAGTTCGTCGTAAAGAAGACAATAAAATCTATGCATTAAAAAAAGTAAAACTGCAAAATTTAAGTGACAAAGAAAAAGAAAATGCATTAAATGAAGTTCGTATATTAGCAAGTGTAAAAAGTCCTTTTGTAATATCATACAAAGAAGCATTTATAGAAGATTCAGATTCATCACTTTGTCTAATAATGGAATTTGCAGATAAAGGTGATTTATATCAAAAAATAACAGAATTTAAAAAAATGGGAACTTTCTTTGAAGAAGTTGACATATGGAGAATTTTCATTCAAATGACACTTGGTTTAAAAGCACTTCATGATATGAAAATTTTACATAGAGATTTAAAAAGTGCAAATATATTTTTAGAAAGTGATGGCTCTGCTAAAATTGGTGATTTAAATGTATCAAAAGTAGCAAAAAAAGGTTTAGGTTATACTCAAACTGGAACACCTTATTATGCAAGTCCTGAAGTTTGGAAAGATCAACCTTATGATTTAAAAAGTGATATTTGGAGTCTTGGGTGTGTTACTTATGAAATGATTACTTTACATCCTCCTTTTAGAGCACAAAGTATGGAAGGTTTATATAAGAAAGTTATTAAGGGACAATTTCCTAAAATTAGTGATAATTATTCTAATGATTTAAGTGAATTAATTCATATGCTTTTGAAAGTTAATGCTGGAGAAAGACCTTCTTGTTCACAAATTATTAAACATCCTATTGTTAAAAAAAGATTAGATTATTTTCAAGCTCAGAATGGTTTTGGAGATTATGATGATAATGTTGATGAAGCTGAATTACTTAAAACTATTAGAATACCTAAAAATATTCTTTTTTTAACTGAAAGATTACCTGGTGCTAATTATATTGATGGTAAAAGAAAAAAAAAAGAAATGAATAGTAGTAAGAAAAATACTTTTCCTAATAATAATTTACCTTCTATAAAAAGGAATATTGGAAATGAAAATAAAGAAAATGATAATGAGAGTAATAAAAATATTCTTTTAAAAATAAAAAATAATGATACTCCTTCTTTATCAAATCATAGAATTATTAAAAGTAATATAATAAATAATAATAATAATAATAAGATTATAAATGAAAATATAAAAGTTAATATGAGTAGTTTAATACCAGAAAAAAGTTCAAATAATCATATTATTAAAAGTAATATTAATATTGAAAATAAACCAAAAATTATTTTAGATGCAGAAAAAGAAAATAATAGAATATTAGTAGAAAAAGAAAATAATAGAATATTAGCAGAAAAAAGATATCAACAACAACAAAAAAAAAAACAACATAAATATCTTGAAGGTTTAGGATTAAGTGAAATATATAAAATTTATGCACCTAGTTTAGAAATTATTAATTATGGTAGTAAAGGTACTAATAAAAAGTCTTATGAATATATATATAATAAAAATAAGAAACCTTATTATAATTATAATACTAATAATTATGCTTTACCTAAAATTGTTCCGAATAGAAGATTGAATCCTATTAATAAACCACATCTTAGAAATATTGGAATTAAAAATTAGCATTTTTTATATAGGATTTTATTTATTTATAATATTTTTTGAATGTGATATATTTTTTTTTAAAAATTTATTTTTTTTTGATTTTATTAAATACTCAAAAATAAAATAATTTAAATTAAAATTTTTTTTTACATATATAAAAACTCTAATTTATATAATAATATATTTCAAAATTTAATATATAAAAATCTATTTAAGAACCTTTTCTAAAAAACAAAAAATTTACATATTTAATTTTTAAATAATGAATTTGAATTTACTTTTTTATTATCATTTTCTTGTAAAGCATCAAATTCAAAAGTATAAAAATCAAATTTTTCAAAACCAAAATTACCATAACCTCCAAGAATAAAAATTTTATCTCCATTTTCAAAAAAACAATGTTCACAAACATATCTACAATTATCTTCATCATAATTAGGTTTAATCCAAATAAAATTTTCTAAATCAAAGACCCAAATATCATTTAAAATACCTTTTTCATTTCTTCCACCATAAATAACTAAAAAATTTAAAGGATTAAAAAAAGTAATTCCACAATTAATTCTTCCACAAGGAGAAAAACTTTTAAAAGGAATTTTAAGAATATCAACAGGTTTAATTCCAATTCTAATTAACCATAAATCATTAAAAAAATTACCATTTTCTTCAATTCCACCAAAAATATAAATTCCTTCAATTTTTGGTTTATTTCCTTTAAATTTTGAAATAGTACCTTCTGGATATTTATAAATATGAAAACCTTTATTAAATTTAATTGATGGATTTTTAATAACTAAACAACATGAATGATAAGCAATTTTTGGTATTTTTATTATATTTTTATAATCTAAAGGAAACCATTTTTTTTTTAGTATATCATATATATTCAAATCATTTAAAAATTCTCCTTCATAATTTATTCCTCCATGAATTAACATTGTTGATCCTATTCCAATTCCAATATGATTTTTTCTAGGTTCTATTTTATTTTTTATATTATCTTGATAGTAAAAAATATTTTTTGATATATCAAAAATACATAATGATTCATTTTTATTATAAACATTACCATTTATAACTCCTCCATAAATATATAAATTATCTTGAAAATATATCATTGAATGACCATATCTTGATAGTGGATTTTCATTATTTGATATATTTACTTTTTCCCATTTTAATATTAATTCAAATTCTTTTTGTGAAAAATCTGAAAAATTTCTATTTCTTTTAAAGTAACATTTCCATAAATCAGAATATGATTTACTTTGATAACCACCAAAAATATAAATTGTACCATCTTCAGTTGTTATTAAAGAAAATAAACCTCTTGATGATGGATGATATTGTGTATGAATAATATTAAAATTACATTTTAAATCTGTTGATAATTTTTCTCTTGGAATCATTGATATTGATTTTTTATGATAATCTTTATTTTGATTTATATTATTTATATTATTTATTGATGGTATTTTATTAATTGATGATTTTCTAGTATTTAATCTTGTCAGTGTTGTTTTTATATTATTTTTTTTTGAATCAGTTCTTATTGTTCCTATTATTGAATTTGATGTATTTATTTTATAAAATGATTTTAAATAAGGAATTGTTGTTAATTTACTTATTCTAATTTTTGGCATTAATTTTATTATTTTTGTCTTTTTATTAATTTCTTCAATTTTTTTATTAAAAGATTCAAATTGATTTTCAATTCTAATATTTGAAACTGCATTATAAACATCTTTATTTAAATTTAATACTTTTTGAGAATTAAAAGGATCACTATATGAACTTCCGATTTGAGATTCATTTGTTGTTACACTTATATTACGAGGTACTTTTTTAAATATTAATTTAATTCTTTCTTTTTGTTTTTGTGATAAATGAGTATAAATATTAAATTTTGTTGACATGTCTTTTTCTGTATTTTCAAAATTATTTGATGAATATAATGTTGCTAAAAAATCTGGATCACGTTTTTTCTTTTTTAAATTGGAAAAAAATTTTATTGATGTATTTAATTGTTTATCTTTATCTATTGATAATCCATTTCTATATAATGAAATTGTTTCTAATGTTTTATTAGAATATGATAAGTTTCCTATAAATTTTTTCTTTTGTTTATTTAAAATTATAGGTTTTGGTTTTTTTTTAAAACGTAATGATTTTGGTGAAAAACTATATGATGATGCTATTGTTTGCATTTTCATTTTTTTTTACAACTAATTTAAATTCATATAATAATAATTTTATTAATTTATTTTTTTTTAATTATTGTATTTTGAATAATTCATTTACTTCATTAATCAATATATTTTTTTATTCTTCATTTTAAAAACTTTATAAGTAAAATTATCAAAGATTTTATGAGATTATAATAAAATTATATTGTATTTCTTTATTTGACTTTTTAAATACAATTTCATTTTTTTTAATTAAATAAAATGAAGAAAATAAAATTAAAAAGTTTAATTGACCCAACAGCAGATAATATTGATGATATATATGGAAATATAGTTGAAGAATTAAATTTAAATAAAAAAGCAGAATCAAATAAACAAATAAATTCTTTATTAAACAAAGCAAAACAAAACCCTCAATCAGTAAAAAAAGTAAAAGATGATGATTTATTATTATCAATGACAAAAAGATTAAATTTAGTAGAAACTCAATTAAAAGAAGCAAACAATAAATTAAAATTAAAAGATTTAGAAATAAACAAATTAAAAAATCAAATAACAGATTTAAAAGAGCAAATAACAGAAAATGAAAATTCAAAAGAAGAAAACGATTATTGTGAAAATTGTATAAAATTAAATAAAATAATAGATCATCAATCAGAATATATAACAAAATTATATACATTCCTTCAAGAAAATGGAATAACAATAGTAAAAAGTGCAATAGATAAAAAATCAAAAGAAGAATTAGAAACAAAATTAAAATCACTTGAACATGATTTAAATAAATTAAATATTGATAATGGAGAAAATGAAATATTAAATAAAGATAAAGGAACAAATCCAGATGATTATGATCAATTAAAACTTCCAAGAACAATTGATATTAAAACTATAATAAGAAGAATTGATGAAATGAATAGTTTAATATATGAAAATGAAGGTCAAAATTCAAAATTTGAAACTGAAGATGGAAAAATATTTAAATTAAAACAAAGAAAAGAATTATTAATATCATTTTATAAAAATGGTTTAATTATTGAAGGATATCAATTTTTTCCTTATCAAAGTGAAAATGCTTCTAAAATTTTACAAGATATATTAGATGGTTATTCACCTTTTATTTTAAAAGAAAGATATCCACATGGTGTTTTAATGAAAGTTGAAAATCATTGTAAATTTGATTATGATAGTAATAATAAAAATAATGATAATGTTAAAAGTGTAAATGATCCTAAAGTACAAAAATATTTATCGGGAAAAGAATTTGTTAATTTATTTCCTGAGAAAATTATTAAAAATGGAAATGTTTTAAATATTAGAGAAGATATGGAAAAGTTGTTAAAAATTAATAAAAATGAAAAAAGTGAATTTGATGATAATCAAAATGAATTTGATTTATTTGATAAAAAAGAAAAGGATAAAATTAATGAGAAAGATATTAGTAAAATTCAAATTAAAATTGTTACTATTGATAAAACTATTACTGTTAATGCTAAAAAAAATTCTGATATTAATTCTTTGTTTGATTTTGTTAAAAAATATACTAATGATAATTTAAAGAAAGTTAGTCCTACTTTGAAAGTTAATAATATTTCTGATTATGGTTTTATTATGGCTTATCCTTTTAAATTGATAACTTATGAAAATAAAAAAGATAAAAAAAGTATTTCAACTTTGGAACAATTAGGGTTGTTTCCTTCAATTTTTATTACTTTTGATACATTAAGTAAATATCAAAAAAAATAAATAATGTTTTAAACTAATTAAATAGTAATATTTATACTTTATTAATTAAATATTAAATTATTTTTTTTCACTAATTAAATCAATTTTTAAATAATCATTCAAAATAATAAAATATAATAAGTTAATTATAAATTGGTTTAAAATTATGATTTCTTAAAAAATTGAAATTATTTTTCTTAATATATTTTAGAATTTATTTAATATTATTTATCAATTCAATTTATTTAGAAATGAAATGATTTATGTTATACAAAATTGATAATATTTCAATTTTAAAATATAAACAATATAATTAAAAAATAAAATTTTAAATGTTCAAAAATATTAAATAATAAATTAAATAATGTAAAAATTAAAAATGAATTTAATGAAAAAAGTTCCATTAATAGAAAATATTCTAATAATAAGTGTTCCTTCATTAAAATTAATAAGTTTAAAAAGTCAAACTTTAGATTATATAAAAGAAAATTATTTAACTATTAATGGAGAAATAAATGAAAATTACCAATCATCATTTATTCCATATCAACATGATTTAAATTTTTATCAACAAATTATTCAAATGGCATTTCCAAATGGATTTATTAATTTAAATAATATAAATGAATTAAACAATACAAATAATAATTTTATATCTTTTTCTTTATATTCAAAGAGTAATTTAAAACATATTACTTGTTTAAAAATTGCAGGAATTTTAGAATTAAATAGTAAAGAAAATGTTAGTGTTTATACTGGAATTGTTTTAGTTTCTCCTTTTGATATTTATGAATGTCATAAAGAAATTTTAACTAAATTTAATGATATTATAATTGATTATTTTAGTAATTTTAAAGGTAAAAAATTTGAAAAAAAAGTTAATTTTGATGATAATGAAGTTTCTGAATGTAGTATTTTAGATTTTTATATTTCTTTTTTATTAAATTCTTTATATTTTGATATTAATTATAGGAAAAGTTTATGTATTTCTAATATTGATAATAAGTATAATAGAACTTTTTTTAAATTTCATATTGATATTCCAGAAAAAATTAATAATATTCTTCCTTTAAAAGATTATAATCTCTCAATTATTTTAGATAAATTTTATATTGAAGATTTATTAAAAATATATACAGGATTGTTATTAGAATTTAAAATAATATTAATATTTGATGATTACAAAGAAATAAATTATTGTATTCAATCACTTTTAACAATTACATATCCTTTAAATAAAAGTGAATTTAACATATTCTCATATATTACATTAAATGATGAATTTTTAATTAATTTACCTTGTTCAATAATTGGTGTTCCTAATAATATTAAAATATATAATATTGAAAGTGATGTTATTATTTATTCTTTAGTTAAAAAAAAATTTTTTAAATATCCTCAAAATAAAATTCCTTCAATTGATGATAAATTAATTATAAATGAATTAAAAAGTAAATTATATGAAACATTAGCAGAAAAATTAGAAATTAATACTGAAATGGATTTTGAATTAACAGATTTGGGAGAAATGTTTAATAATAATATATGTACTAAAATAAATTCGAACATTTACCTGAACTTAAAAATATGTTCTATTTTCTTTAAAACTTTTCTTCTTTTAATGAAAGATTTAAATAAATATATTAATTTTAATAAAGCAGAAAAATTATTTCAAGGAGAAGGAGAAATAGTAAAAATGACTTCTTTTTTTGATTTAGAATCTTTTAAAAAAAATTACAAAAACTTCCACAAATATTTATATAATACTAAAATTTTCAGTAATTTTATTGAAAAATATGCTAAGTATTATAATAAAAAACCAAAATATATTTTTATAAATAAAATGTTATCAGAATTAATTAATTTGAATTCTTTTTCAAAACAAAGTTTGTTTTTAGATGAAAAATTTAAAAACCAAATTAAACAAGGCATTTTAGATTATTATAATTTCCAATTTATTAATTTGGGTTACGCAGTATGTGATTATTATAAAAATGGATTCGATGAATTTGAAAGAAATGGTTATTTTAAATTTCCTTCTTTAGAACAATTAATTCATTTTGAAAAAACAAAAATAAATAAATGGAGAGAAAATTATAATAAATTCATAGATCAAAATGAGACATTCTTAAAACAAATGGAATTATATAATTACATAAATGAATAAATAATATAATAATATATTCATTTAAATCAAAAAAAATTAAAAATAATAATTAATTTAACACCAAAAATTAAAATATTTTTTGTATATAGTAAATGTTAACTAAATTTCTAAATATAAAATCATTATCATTTATTTCTTCAATCCCCAAATTTTATCTTTCAACAACAAATAAAATAATAAACAACCCTGAATTAATAAAATTTATAAATAAAAATAAAACAAAACAAATAGATGGAATAACATTAATCCCAAATGAAAATTATCCAGGAATATCAATATTAACAAGATTAAATAAAATAATAACAAATTCATTAGGCAAAGAAAATTCAGAATTAGAAAATAATGCAATTAGAAGATCCTTAAATGCATTTGATTTAAATTCTAATAATTGGGAAATTAAATTAAAAGAAAATACTCAAAATGTGAATTTATTAACAATGATTTCATATATTGGAAAAAATGGTAAAATAATGTCTTTAAATTATTATCATGGAGGAAATAATATTTTTGGTTTTGAACAAATAAAAGATAATGTTTTAAATAATAAATTATATGAAATTGAACCTCAAATGGGAATTGTTGATATGGAAAAATTATATAAACAAGCAAAGAAATTTAAACCTAATTTAATTTTTATTGGAGGAAATTCTTATCCAAGAGATTGGGATTATGAATATTTTAAAAAAATATCAAAAAAATTAAATTGTTTATTAATGTGTGATATTTCACAAAATTATGGTTTAATAAGTTCAAATTTATTAAAAAATCCTTTTAAATATTGTGATATAGTAACAATTAATAGTAATATTTTAAAAAGTGGAATTATTTATACTAAAAAAAAAAACAATATTTTAAAAAATCAAATAAATAATTTAATGACAAAAAAACAATATTTAACAAATAAAAATGTATTATCAATTATATCAAATCAAATGTTAGAAATTAAATCAAATCATTATAAATATTTTTCAAAAGAAGTAATAAAAAATTCAAAATCATTATCAGAATTTTTATTAAAAGAAGGGAATAGACTTTCTTCAAATGGAACAGATACACATTTAATTTTATGGGATTGTAAACCATTTGGAATAAATGGAACTCAATTAAAAAAAACTTTAGAATTAGTTAATATTTATATTAATAAAAATTCAATTGTTGGTGATAGTAATTTAAAAAATCCAGAAGGTGTTTTATTAGGACTTTATGATTTAACTTATAGAGGAATTAGAGAAAAAGATATTGATGATATTGGAAGATTTTTAATGAGAGGTACTAAAATTTGCCAAAAATATGCTTATTTTCATGGGAAACAATTTATGCAATATATTAAAAATGATAAAGAAATTCCTTTATTGAAAAATGATGTTTTGAAATTTGTTAAAAAGTTTCCTATTTATTATAGTAAACATTAATTGAGTTTTTATGATGGTTTTTTTTTTCTTTTTTGTTAAATTATGAAAAGTTAGTTTTTTATTTTAAATTTATTTTATGTTTTTGAAAATAATATTCTAAATATTTTCCTATATATAATATTAATTTTATATTTTAATAAAATTTTACTAATGTCAAATACTATTCAGTTTACTGAAAATGAATTTAATAGTTTTCTCAAATTTCATGTTATTAAATCCAATTTAAAACCTAATGAAAAGACTATTGAGATTTTTCAAAAATTTTTAGAAATTGAAGATTATCAAGTCTTATTGAATATGGTTAAATATGTTTTATTTCATTTTATCCAAAATGAAGATTTAAAAGATAAAGAAAAATTACAAATATTACTCTATGTTAAAAATTTAGTACATTCTTTCTTTAAATATGAAAAAAATTACAAAGATTATAAAATAATATATGAGCTAAATTTGAATATATATGATTTTATTTTAAGGTCAAATTTTTGTTCAACTCAAAAATTATTTCAAATTATTCTTGATACTTTTCAAATTTTAATTTATCAATTAAATGGAAAACAATCTGATAAAATTATAGAACAATTTTTTATAGATATTAATAATTTGGAAAACTTAACTTTAAAAAAGTTTAGTGAAATAATTCAAATTTTAAAATTATTTATGAAAAATAAGAAAATTAATTTTAATAAAAAAAAGATAATATCACTTCAAAATATATTAGAAGGAATTTTAAATTTTATAATTAATAATTTAAAAGATTATAATGAAGAAACATTTATTGATAATATTAATTTATATATCAGTTTATTAGAATTAACTAATTTAGGTATAAAATACAATTTTTTTTATGAAATTTATCAAAATGAAAATAATTACTTTTCACTTCTTATTAAATCAAATTTAAGTATTTTACAAAATATTGATTTACAAATCAAAAACGAAAATCTAAATTTAACAATTATTGTTAATAAATACAAAAGAAAAGTACTAAAATTTTTAATAATAATTTTTCAAATTGATCCAAATTCATTTCCTAATTTAATGGAATTATTTAAATTCTTTCTCATATATTTAAATAATTGTATTAATTGTGAAAATATAAAAGATAAATTAAAAAATTTAGGACTTGAGGAAAATAGAGATGTTTTTCTTCAATATATAAAAGTTATTTTAATATTTATTTTAATAGTACTTAAACAAAGAAAAAATGAAATATTAATATTTTTTAAAGATAGTGCATTTGATTTTATTCAAAAAATATTATTAATTTTTATTGATATTGAATTATCCAAAATTGAATCATTTGATTTAATAAAAGAGTATGATTTGGAAAAAGATAAAGAGTCAAATGATAATTCAAATAAAATTACTTTTGATAAATCAATATTTTCATATTCTCTACTTTTAATAAAAGAATTATGTGATATTTATCCTTTTCTTTTTGAACAAATTTGTAATTTGTCATTAAAGTTAATTGAATCTAACAAAAGTTACAATGGATTTTATTTAATAATTCAACTTGCTCATATTAGACCAAATTTATTAAATATTAATGATTATATTATGAATAATATTGATAAAATATTATATTTTTCATATAATGAAAATATTCCTTATTCTGAAATTATTGTTTATCAAGTTATTAATTTTTTATTTTATTTTAATAATATTATTATTTATAATCAAGAAATTTATGTCAAATGTTTATCATATATTTATAATAATTTAAATTGTATTTCAGTTCCAATAAGAAAGAATTCATCAATTAAACTATGTTTAATGATAAAAGAAATAAATATAATAAGTGATGAAAAGTTTAAAGGAAATTTAAAAAAGTTGATAAATGAAATTTCAAATGATTTAATAAATAAAATAATTATTAATGATTATGAAGAATATATTGATTTTTTTATTAATGGATTAGATAATTGTGTTTTAGAAAATAATCAAGATCTTTTATTTAATTTATTTAATTCAATTACAAAAAGAATAAATAAAGAATTTAATGATAATAATCCTTCACAAAAAGTAATATCAGATTGTTTTAATTTATTAATTAAAATGTTTAAAAATACAATATATAAGTCAACATTGATAAACTTTATTAATGATGCTTTAAATGTTTTTTTGAATAATATAATTGGATTATTAAATTATGTTGAAAAGAATGATTTTGATGATCAAATTTTTGAAATTTTATACTTATTCTTAAATCAAAATATTAATCTTCCACAAAAAAACCAAATTTATGAAAATTTAAAATTTATTCCAAGTTATGTTAAAAAAAATAATTATGTTTCAAATGAAATATATAATCTATTAAATTTAATAATTGAAAAAGAATCAAAAGAAACTCAAAGTAAATATCTTCAAGACTTATTATTAAAAATTTTACAATTTCAATATAAAGTTAATGAAGAACCAAGTGTAATTAAAATTTGTATTTTATTACAATGTTTAGTTTATTCAAATGATTCATTATCAGAAGATTTTATTTATAATTCTTCAGTTTTTGTTTTCAATAAGATATTAAATTCAATTTCAGAACCTAATTTATTTTATTATTATTATACAATATTTAGTTTGATTTCATTTGTTTTTTCTTTATTTAAAAATTATAGTCAAATAATAATGAGTGTTATTAATTCAAATAATAATTTGTTAGAATTTTATACAAAAGCAAAATGTTATATTGTAAATGATATTCGTTTTAATATTCTTCAGGCCAAATTTAATGTGTTTTTATTATGTGATATAATTAATGAAAATTATTATAAGCAAAGTTCAATATTATTCTTTGATTTATGTTATTCATTAATTTTCCAAATTGCATTTCAAGAGAAAAGTAAAAATAAAAAATTAGATAAAATGTTATTGAAAACATATTTTGTTAAATCTGATGACCTTGAAGATGATAATAATGAATATGAAGAAGAAGAATATGATACTTTTGATTTAGATGAGATTAATAAATTATTTTTAAATGAGAATCTTATTTCTAAAATAAAGAATAAAGATGAATTTAAAAAATTTTCAGAATGTTTTCTTTTATTTTATGGTAAAAATAAGGAAATTATGGAAAATGAATTTTTAATGAAAATGACTGAAAAAGAAAAAAAGTTTTTTATTAATTTACTTCATACTCATAGAATTGAATTTCAAAATAATAATATTTCTGAAAAACTGAATACTGAATTTAAATATAATGAAAATGGAGGAATTCCAAGAAAAATCATAAAAATAAAAAGAAATAAAAATATTAACAATAATAATAATATCCAAAATAATATTGAAAACCAAATGGATATTTAAGCAAAAAAAATAACTTTATAAATAAATTACAAAAGATAATTTATTTAAATATTTAAAATTATTTATATCAATTAATAAAAAAAAAACTAAAAAAAAAATTAAAAAAAAAAAAACCAAAAATTTATTTATTTTCTCTTTAAAAAAATCCAATTTTAAAAAATTTTAATTTAAATATTATTTATTCTCCTTTTCTTCTAATATGAACACCTTCTTTTAATTCTAATTTTCCTCCAGTTGGAGTTGCAAGAACTTCACCACATTCTTTACATTTAATAACTGATTGTGCATTTGAAAAAGTATGAGTTAATCCTTTACAATTTTTACATTTAATATCTAAGAAAAATGAATTTGGTTTTTGAACTAATTTTTTTAATTTATGTTTTTGATTTTCAATTGTAGGATCAGGATGTAATAAATCAAATTCCATTATTTAAAATAAATAAAATATTTAATTTAATATTTAAAAAGATATAATTTTAATTTATTTATTATTTTTAAAAAATAAATTACGTAAGAAATTAATTAATATTTTTAAATATAAAAAAAAATTTAAAAATCTTCTGGAATATTATAAGGATTAGTTTCTTTTTTAATTTCAATTTCAACTTGATTACTTTGAATTTTTGAATTATCAGCTGAAGAATTATGAGAAGTTAAAGTTTGATTATTTAGAATAGTACAATCAAAAAGTAATTCTATAATTGACATTGCAAATCCACAAACAAATAAAAACATTCCTGAAAGTAATTGTGGTTTATTATTAGATGCATAATATGTAATTCCTAATAAAAATAATATTCCTGTTTTTATTTTCTGTGATTCTATTATTTTTATATATTTTAATATGAAATTTAATTTTACTTTTGGAAAGAGAGAATTAAATAAAAGTATTATTAAAAAAGTAAACATATATAAATTTAATGCTGATTTTGATACACTTGTATATTCTATATAATCTTCTCTTTTTTCATCTGTTAATAAATAAAATATAAAAAATGAAACTAATGCTGTTGCAAAACATAAATTTTCTAAAATATATTTTATTAAATTAAATATCCATAACATTTTCAAAAAAGAATTTTTATTTTTATTTTTTAAATAATTTAAAAATTTTAATTGAAATATTATTGGAATATATTAAAAAAAAAATAAATTAAATATATTATTAAAACTAAAAAACTTTTATTTTATTTTGAAAATAAAATATATTTTTTAATAGAACTCGAATAATTTCTTGTTTTTCGATTTTTTGAATATCTATCACTATTATTACTATTAATACTTTTACTTGCTTCAATAATCCCATTATTAAGTAATAAATAATATTTTACAAAAGGAGATTTATTATCATAATTTTTAGGTTTAAAATAATTTAATGTATTAAAACTTTTATCAAAATTATCATACATTAAAGGATTAATAAATTGTGGATTTTTTAATTTTTCCATTTTATTTTTCTCTTTTTCATATGTGATTATATTTTGGAAATTTTGTTCTTGAGCATTTGAATTATTTTTTTCATTAAATATATCAGCATCTTTTTTAAAAATTCTTTTTTTAATATTATCATTAGAATTAATTACACTTTTAATAGGATTTTTTATAGCTTTTATTCTAAAAGAATCAATTGTATTTTTTGAATTCATTGTATTTTTTGAAGTCATTGTATATATTGAATTTATTGTATTATTTGAATTATTAATATTTTGATATGTATTATTCATTTTTGAAGAAATATTATTATTATACATTGAATAAGTAGAATATACTGTTTGTTTATATGAAGGTTCTGATGAAATATTAGTTTTATTGACTTGATTCGAATTTATTTTTGAATTTAATGAATCTTGATTTGAATTTGAATCATCTTTTTTTATTTTTAATGATATTGGTTTTGTTTTTAGTTTATTTGACAACATCAATTTATTAACATTACTTTTTTTAATATGTTTATTTTTAATTTTAAAATTAGATGATACTACAGTTGCAGAATTTAATCTTTCAGATATTTTAACTTTTACTAAATTATTATTATTATTTTCATTTAATATTATATTATCATGATTTTTAAATTTAAGAAAATTAACTTTTGCTTCTCTTTGTTTAAGAAGCATTTTATAAAAAATAGTAATTTTAATATTTTCAAAGTCTTGAAAATTTTCTTGAATAACATTATCCATTCCCATCATTAATCTTAAATAAATATAATGAACTCTATAAACTTTAGCATTAGTAGAACTACAATATACATTATATATATATCTATTTTTATAATTACAATCATTTAATCCAATAATATCACCTTCACCAAAAGTATCAAATTTAATATCATATTTTTTATAATATTCTTTAAAATTCTTTATTTGTTCAGTTTCTTTTTTATCTAATTTATAATAAAGTGAAGTTTTATTTAATAAAATATCCATATCTTTAATACTTAATTTTGAAATAGTATCAAAACTACCTTTATAAATAAAATAAACATAATGATTTTCATTTGTAATTGGAGTATTTTGTTTAAATAAAACTTCTTTATATAGTATTTTTTCATATTCAAAAAATTGAGTATAATTTCTCATAAAAAGAGATAAATTTAAATTTTGAAAAACACCTAAATTAAAAAGAAAAGAAAGTAATTCTTTTCTTCCTTTTTCAAAAGTATCTAAAAGTAAATCATTATAATCAATTTTAGATAAATAACATAAATCACAATTATTACTAGAAATAACAGTTTGAACTCTTTTATTTCCATCATTATTATAAGAAGAATCAACATGAATTTGACCAAAATAATTTCCTTCATTTAAAGTTCTAGTAATATAATATTTATATATTTTAAATTCAAATTTTTTTACTAATCTATCACCATAATTTTTATGAATTGGTAAAATTCTTTTTATATAATCATTTGAGCTTACTTCATTTTTTATTCCTAATAAAGATTTTTTAAATAAAACTGAAGACATTTGAATATGAATAAATGCTTCTTTTATTTCATGTTCTAATTTCATTGAAAGTTCTATTTCATCTTCATTTTCTAATGGAGGAACATTTATTACAAATTTTCTTTTAAATAAACCAAATTTCATTTTTTCTACTTCTTTTTTTTCTTTTTCTTTTTCTTTTTCTTCATCTTCTTCTTTTTCATTTTTATCTTCTTTATTTTTTTTTCTCATTTGAAGTGCTTTTCTTTCTTTTTCTTCTTCTAATCTTTTCATTTTTTCTTGTTGTCTTAAAATTCTATCATTAATAGTAGAATAAGCTCTTTTAACCCACATATCAAAATCTCTTTCAGATAATTTAAATTTTTCAATATTTTTTTGAATAGTTTGAGAAAGTAAAAATTCTTCATTATTATTTCTTAGTCTTAATAAATAAATTAAATATTCTTCAATTGTTAATTCTATTATTTCTTCATTTGGAACAAGAAAGTCAACTTCTCCTTTTAAAATTAAATAAAATTTATCTGATGAGTCATCAAATCTAAAAATTAAATTATTTTTTTTATAATATTCATATTTGAATACATAAATTAATTTTGTTAATAATTTTTCATATGAATCAAAATCATTTTTTATTCTTTTTATATTTTCTGAAAATGGATTTAAATTATGAAGTAATTCAAAAACTATTTCACTTTCTTCAATATTTATTTTAGATTTTTTGATATATTCAATTCCTTTATTTTTTAAATTTTCTAAATCTTCATTAAAATATTTTTTTGAACGAATAATTGGATTTTTAGTTATTTTTTCACTAAAAACTTTTTTAGCTTTTTCTAAAAAATATTTATTTTGAAAAATAGAATATTTTTCAACATGTGGATCAGGTTCATCTAAAAGATTTGGAAATATTCTATTAATAAATCCTTTAAATAATATTTTTACTAATTTATCTTTTGGTACAATTGCTTTTGAGCTTTTTCTTTTTTTTGAATAAATAATTGGAGATGAATGTTTAGCAAAGAAAGATAATCTTCTTAGACTATTTTCTTCATCTTTAAATTCATGTTCAAATTCATATTCTTTCTCATCTACAGACATTAATTATTCTGTTATTTTATATTATTATTTTTTTATTTATATTTGTTTTATTTGTTATTTTTTTTTAATATCATCAATTTAATATTTTAAAAATTTAATTAATTTAATTTTTTAAAATAAAATAATTATTTAATAAATTAAAATTATTTAATTTCATTTTCTAGATACAATAAATGGTAAAATTATTCTTAATTTATAATTAGCCAAAAAATCTAGGTGCCGATATCAAAACTTTTTTACTTTACTTAAGAGGAGATGAAAAATCAAAAATTAAACCAATTGCAAAAAGTGTTACTATTAAAACAAAAAATAGAAGAACCAAATTCAAATTAAGATGCCCAAAATATTTATATACTTTAAAAATTGATGATGAAAAGAAAGCTTCTAAAATTAAAACATCAATTCCTCAAGGTAAATTATTATTTTAATAATATTATTATAGAATTAAAAAAGACTGAAATTAATGAAAGAAAAACTAAAGAAGAAAAGAAGAAAGCTGCTAAAAAAAATTAAATAAAATATTTAAAGATAAGAATAAAACTAATAATACAAATTAAAATTATTTAATATTTCTTTAATTTTTTTTATTATCCATTTTTTCAAATTTTTAAAACTTAACAATTAAAAAATAAAAAGCCAAAAAAAAAATAAAAAAAAAATTTTAAAACATATTAATTAATAAAACAAAAAAAAAACAAACACACTAAAACTATTGAGTAAGTTTATTCCCTCCCATTTGTCTTCCAGCTCTTAAAATTTCATCAACCATAAGTAACTGTTGAACTAAAACAGGTCCAATATTTAAAAAGCTTCTCTTAACACAGAAATTATCAAAAATACCTAAATCAATAGGATTAACAGGTTTACCTTCATTTTTCAAATCAATTCCCATTAATTTCTTATTATCTCTATAAGCTTTAGCAGCATTAACAATAGCTTCTTGTGGATCAACTCCTGCATTTTCACAAATAGCTTTAGGAATAATAAGAAGAGCTTCACTAAAAGCATTAACACCAAAAACTTTTTTACCTTCTACACTTTTAGAATATTCCTTTAACATATCTGAACAAGCAATTTCAAATGATGCTGCACCTGGTAATACACCATCATCATCAAATACATTTTTTACTGCTCTTAAACCATCACGAACTGCATCTTTAACTTGAGCTATTGAATAACCATTTGGTCCTTTTACTAATATTGTACATGAAAATGGGTTTTTTACTCCATCTATAAAAGTATATTTATCATCTCCTAATGATTCTTCCCATACACGATCACAATAACCTAAATCTGCTTCTGTTAAATCATCAAAACTATTTACTCCATTACCACCACATGCTAATATTATTCTTTCCATATTACGCTTTTTTGCACGACGTAATGCTAAGATACCATCTTTTGCTAGGAGATCTAATGAAAGTGGATCAATACCTTTTTGATTAATTACAACAAAGTGTTTATTTGCTTTTTTACCTTCTTCACTATCACATAATTTCCTTTTTAATTCTATTATTTTCATACATAAATCATCAGTATATTTATGCTCAGATGCTATTAATTTTTCTCTTTGTTCACTTGATGAATAAACAAATTTAGAATGTACTTCAGTATTTTCAAATTCTAAACTAACATTACAATTCAAAATATAACAATTTTCTAATTTTTTTGGCATTTGAGGATGTCTTCCACCATGATCAAGTACTAATCCTTTAACTAATCTAGAATCAGAACTCATTTGTTGTATCATATGCATAATTTCAACCATATGTAAATCAATATTATTATCTTTCTTAACAGTTAAAACAGCATCAGTAACAATTTCAGTTAATTGATCAGCTAATTTTTCATTTAATTTTGTTCTTAAAGAACTTCTAGCAACATTTAATAAAAATTCTCTATCAATATTTTCAGGTTTATATTTAATAGTATCTAAAAATTTTAAAGATTCCTTTTTAGCTAATTCAATACCATCAACAACATGACTAATATGAATACCTTCTTGTAATTGTCTATCAGCTTGTTTCATTAATTCTCCAATAAAAAGAACATTTGATGAAGTACCATCACCAACAATATCATCTTGAGCTGTAGAAGCACGAGCTATCATTTGTGCTGTTGGATGGACTATTTGCATTTCATGGAGAAGTACGTTACCATCTTTTGTTATTTTTATTTGACCTGCTCCACCTACTAACATTTTATTTGTACCTGATGGACCTATGTTTGTACGGAGAACTTCTTGAAGACCTTTTGATGCATTTATATTCATTGTTAATGCTTGACTTTTGTATAAACGATCTGCTTTTGGGTTTATTAATTGGATTGATGCCATTTTTTTTTTTTTTTAAATGGATTTTTTTTTCTAGAAGATTTTTAAATGTTAGTTTAAATTTTTAAATGTTTTATTTTTTATTTTTTTTTTGGATTTATTTTTTTTTTAATTTAATTATTTTATTTATATTATTTATATTATTATTCATTTTTTTTTAAATAGTTTTTTTTTTCTAGGAATGAGATTTGTTTAAATAAGGTTTTTGTTTTTTTTTTTGGATTTGGGTTTGTTTTTATTTAATATTATCTTTTATTTGATAAACTTTTCCTAATTCATCATTTAAATTTCTTTCAGATTCATTTAATAAATCTTTTTCATTAATATATATCATATTCTCTATATTATTATTATTAAACTTTTTTATTTTATTATCATTATGATTATTATTATCCATTAATTGTTTTTTAATTTTTTCAATTTCATTAACATTTCTTTTATTTAAAAGAGTGTTAATTTTATTATTTCTTTCTTCACTTTTTTCTTTCATTCTCTCATATTGATTTTGGAAATTTTCAACTTCAGAAAAAATATTTTCATAATTTTTTAATACTTGAGAAGCAACTTTATTTTTATTATTCATTGAATTATTACTTTGAACACTACATGAATTACTTCTATTCATAGTAGATTGTTTTGAATAATTATAACTTTTATTAATACATTTATTATTAGAATCATTTTTTGTTGAAGTTGTATTGTTTCTAATATTTGAATTATTTTTTTTATTTGAATCTAAAATACTATCATAAATTAAATTATTGTCATTATCCTCTTCATTATATAATTCTATATCATCTAATTTAAATTCCTTATTAACAAGAGAAGAAGATTTTTGTCTATAACTTCCTTTTCTAATAATACTATCATTATTACAATTATTACTTAATTGAACATTTTTTACTTTAATAGGAACAGGAATATCATTTTTTTTATCCTTAATAAATTTTTTAGAAGAATTTGACTTAGGACTATTTAAAACATCACATCTAAAATTATTGATATTACTTTTATTATTACTAATATTACAATTAACAAAACTACTATTATCACAAAAATAATTATTATCTAAATCACTTTTATTATTACAATTATTAAATAAAATTTGATAAGGTTTTGACATTGGAATTGGTGGTTTTTCAATCATATTATTATCATTTCTTAAATTATAATTATTATTTATATTAAAATGATAATGATTATTAATAATAAATTCTTTATGATTTTGAAAAAAAGTAACTAATTCATTAAAATCATAATTAACTGCAATTTTTTTATATTCTTCAGCAAAATATAAAATTCTATTTCTTGGACCAATTGGAATTTTCATTTCTATTAAATCATCTCTACTTAAGAAAAAAATATCTTTAAAAGTAATATAATTTTCATCAAATTCATTTAATAAATTTTCTAAATCAAGTGTTTTTAAAATAAATAATAATCTATCATTTATATTATTTTTATAATCACTTTTTTCAGTTAAATATCCTTTTTTTTTAATTGGAGATTGAGTTTCAATTAATTTTTGTAATTCTTTTGTGTCTTGATATTTTTTATTATCATCAATTGAAAAACTTTGATATCGATTTGAATTATTTAATGATATATTAAATAAAAAATCTGTATTGTTAAATTGTTTTGTATTATTTGTTCTGTTTTTTGTTGGTTTTATTTGTGATTTTGATTTTGTTTTTGTTGTGTAATTTGTTATATAATTTTTATTTGTTATTTTTGTTATTGGCTCTTGCTTATATTTATTGAAATACATTTTATTATTTTTTTAATATATTATTTTTAAAAATAAAATTCAAAAAATTATTATTATTATATTTTGTTAATGTTATTATCCATAATGAAAACTCAAAAATTGATTATAAAAAAGAATTTATTAATGCATAATATAACTCAAAAAGATTATAATAATGAAAAAATTAATGATTTAATTTTTAATCAAAATAAAAGAATTGTATCTATTTTCAAAGATAATGTAATTTATAATGATTATACAGAATTTTTTTTTATGTTTTATAATAAATACAATTCTTTGTATTTTTTAAAAAATCTAAAAAAAGATTTTATAAAATTATTGTATTATAAAGATTTTATAAATTTTTATATTAATAAAATAATGAATAATTATTATAAAAAGATAAAAGAATTAAAAATAATTAATAAACCAATAAGGAATATAATAAAAAATTCTATATCTATAAAAAAAATTATAGAATCTGATGAAAAAGAAAATAATGAATTAAGTGATTTTTTAAATTTAGATAATAAGATTAATTATATTCAAGAACTTGATAACTCTAAAAATAATCTTATCAGACAAATTTCATTTATTTCAAAAATAAATGATGATATTATTCCTATATCATATGATTTTTTAATAATGGAAAATGAATTAAAAAATTATATATCAGTAATAAATAATAAAGAAAATATGAAAGTTATAAATATTTGTGATGTTTTAACAAACAAAAAGTACAAATTAAACAATATATCAAAAAAAATAAATACAATACATCCAAAAAATAAAAAAATATTTCTTATAAGAAATAAAAAATTCAAAAAAAATAAATTGATTAATAAAAATGAAAGTTTAATAAAAGAGAATAATTATTTTACTAATAAAAATAAAATAAATGATGAAATATTAAAAACTCCTGAAAGATATAATACTGAAAAATTAGAAGATGAAAATATTGAAAAATCAAATAAAACAATTCCTTTAAATATTAATTCAAAAAAAATAAAAAAAATTAGTTTATTAAATGGAAATGAAAATAAACAACTAAATAATAATTATAAGAATTTCAAAGAAGGAAAAATAAAAAATAATAAATTAATTCATATTAAAGATAATAGTAAAACATATTACACAAATTATAGTATAAATACTCTTGACTCAAATTTAAATGATAATAATTATCATTCATCTATTTTTCAATTAATTAAAAATGATTATAAATCTAATTTTCAAAATAAAAACAATGAAAATATTTTATCAAAAAAATATTGTACTCATAGAGGGGAAAATAGTAAAAAAAAAATATCATTAATTCGTAAAATAGAAAATAAATATTATTTCAAAAAATAACATATATATTATCATTATTATTTAATATTTATTTTATAAATACTTCTATATTAATTTTTAACAAAATTAAAATATTTGTAAATTTAAATAATTAATTATTTTTATTTAAAATTAATAAAATGGGTAAAAAACAAATCCTTTCTCTTTTCATAATAATCTTAAATATATCTCAAATAATTCCATATGATGTAAAAATATACTTTATATAACAAAAAAAAATAAATAAAATTAAAAATATTTAAATAAAATAGAAAGATTTATGGGCAATAGTAATAAATACATCAAACAACTATGACAATTATCGTCATTCAACAAATTCAATATTAATGTATAAAACGTTAAAAGAAAATGGAATACCAGATGAACATGTAAAATAATAAAATATTTAAAAAAAAACCAAATTTAAAAAATAGATAATTTTAGCTTTAGCAGAATATCATTCATGTGATACAAGAAATACATATCCAGGAAAAGTTTTATTATCAGTAGAAGGAAAAATTTTAGAATCTTGTGATGGAAAAGATTTAAATATTGATTATAAAGAAACTGATGTTACAAATTATCAATTACTTGATATTTTAAGAGGAAGAAGAATGAATCAATTTAATGGTTTCAGGCAATTAAATTCAAATAAAAATTCAAAAATAATTGTAATTATAACATCACATGGTGGAGAAAATTTTATTAAAATAAGAGGAACAATGGTAATTTTAAGTGAAGAATTAAATAGAACTTTAAATGAAATGTATATTAAACAAAAATATAAAGAATTAGTTTTTATTTTAGATACTTGTGAAGGATATTCACTTTATGATTATGTAAATGTACCTAATATTTATTTTGTTGCTTCTGCTTTATTAAATCAAAAAGCTTCTTCTTATTCTTATGATAGTGAAATTATGGGACCAACTGTTGATAAATTTCATTATTTACTTTTTAATTCTTTAAAAGATATTAGAAGTAAAAATAATTTTAGTGTTAGTATTACTGATTTATTAAATGAAATTAAGAATAAAAAAGATTTTTTATCTACTGATGTTACTATTTCTGATAAAATTGGAAGAAATATTACTATTGGAGAATTTTTTGGTAATTTAAGAGAAGATGAAAAAAATGAAGAAATGAAATTTATTGATTTTAATGAGTTGGATAGTGATATTAAAAATGTTTTTAATTTTAATAATCAGTTAATGGAAAAGAAAAAAAATATTAATAAATATGCTTTGAATATTAATAAATATTCTGAAGAAAGTTTTACTTTAATTGAAAATAGTAATGATGATAAATCAAAAAAGCAAATTATGTCATTAATATCTTTTGGAATTGTATTTGGATTAACAATAATATGTAGTTTAATAATATAATAAACATAAATATAAACAATTATAAAAAAAATTTGATTAAAATTAAAAAAAAATATAAAATTAAAAAATAACAAACTAATAATGTCAGATAAACCACATCATGTAAAATTAAGATCAAAAAAGTCAAAAAAATTAAATAGAAGTTCCCAATATAATCAAAAATTAAAAAAGAATTTAAATCATATAATAAAAGAAATAGAAAATTTAGGAAAATTAACAGAACTTCCTCCAAATTTATATATAAAAGCAATAAAATTACCACCAGCAGAAAGATCAATGATAGATTTACAATATATAAAATATTTTTTAGATCATTCAAAATTAGCAGAAAAATTTAAAATGGATAATTTTAAAAAAGAATCTTTAGATCAACTTTTAACTTTATGTGCAGCACAATTAAAATATTATCATTTAGAAAAAGATACAATTTTATTTAGAATTGGAGAAGAACCAGATAATTTTTACATTATTTTAAATGGTAAAGTTGGAGTTTTAAAACCAACTCCAAAACAAGAAGAAATGACTGGATTAGGTTATTTTCAACATTTATTAAATTTAAAAAAAACAAAAGAGATTTATATATTACAAAAAACAATAGAAAAAAATAAATTAATTTTTGATATTGATTATAATGATATTGATATATTAAGTTCAATAGTAATGAAAATTTTAGTAGAAGATTATTTTTCAATTGGTATTAATTTAGCAGAAACAAGAACAATTGAAGATATATTAAAATTATGTGGTTTTAAAGTAGAATATTTTGGAGTTTTTTTTGATCATGAAAAAAGAAAAGATAAAGAATATGTTGAAAAATATGAAAGAATAATTTTAAAAAATTTACCTCATTTTAAACATGAAATAATTAATAAATATAGAATTTTAACTTCAGAAGCAGGAAATTTTACAGTTACAACATATGATTATGAATGTATTGTTGAATTAGGAAATAATTTTTTTTTTGGTGATACTGCTTTAGATAAAACAACAACAAGAAATGCAACAATTAAAACTGTTGTTGATACTGATCTTTGTTATTTAGAATTAGATTATTATAAATCTTATTTAAGAAATGAAAAACAAAGATTAACTATGAAAGAAGTTACTTTTTTAATAAATAATTTTTGCTTTGTTAATCTTACTCCTCATTATTTTGAAAAAAAGTTTTTAAATCATTTTTTATATGAAGAAAAATATGAAAATGAATTTATTATTAAAGAAGGTCAAGAAGCAAAATTTGTTTATTTTATGAAAGAAGGATTTTGTGATGTTTATGTTAATAAAAATGTATTTGAAATACATAATTTAATATCTTATCTTTCTCAATTAGAAACTGATCCTAAATTTAATGTAAATAATATTTTATTAGAATGTCAAAATGATTTTCATAGTTTAAAAGATAAATTAAGTCAAATTGTAAAGACTAAAATTTTTTGTGTAAATAATATTGATATTCTTGGTTTAGAAAGTATATTTTTTGGTTTAAATTATTTATATAATGTAAAAGCAACTTCAAAATTAGTTAAATATTATAAATTAGAATTAAAATTTTTATTATTAATTATGCAAGAAGAACCAACTTGTTATTATATTTGTAAAAGTGATTGTATTAAAAAAATGAATATTTTAATTCAAAGATTAACTAATTTAAATCAAACAAAAATTAATATGATTGATTCAAATGAAACTGTTAATATGAGAAAATTACAATCTGAACTCGACTTAAATAAAGAAGAAAAAAAATTAGAATTTGGTGAAATTGATTTTGAGAAAAATCAAATTAAAATGATAAATGAATTTAAAAAAAAATTTAATTTAGAAAGAGAAAATTATTTTATTAAAAAACTCTCTACAAAGATATTTTATAGTCCAAAAAAAGAAATAAAAATAAATTTAAATAAAAATCAATTTGAAAATAATTCAATTTTACCATTTATTCCAAGAAATTTAAAAAATTCATCTTCTATTAAAACAAATGATTCTACAGAACTACCAAAAAATCTTTTTGTTTCAAAATTTGGTTTTGCAAAAGAAAAAGTAATGATAAGACAATTAGAAAAAGAATTAGAAAATGATAAATTATTTTATAATCTTTATCCAAAACAAAATAAATATATAGAAGAAATATTAGAAGATGATAAAAATTTCTTTTTTCAAACAACAAAAAAAAAATTCAATGAATCAAGAAATAAAACTGAAAGAAATAAAAGATATACAAAATATACAAATGAAGAAAATATATATAATAATAGTAAATATATATCAACAAATAGTAATACAAGTAATTATTTTCCAACTTCTACAAAATCACAATTTACTATTGAATCAACTATTAATAATGATGATGATATTCCCTTTATTAATAAAAATTATAAACCTCTTAGAACTTTTAATGGAAAATTTATGAAAGAAAAAGCTTTAACTTATAGAAAATTTAAAATGAGAATGAGTAATGAAGATTTATGGGAATATATGAAAAAAGAAAGAAGTTCTAATACTAATATTTATTAATAATTTTTTTTATTGGTTATTTTTACTTTTTAAGTAAATTTTAATTTAATATATTTTTGGACTTTATTCATAAAAATTATTATATATAAGTAAATTATATAAATAAATTTATTAATAAATGGAAAAATCTAATTCTAATTTAACTCCATTACTCAAAGGAGAAATTGAAGGTGATTATCAAGATTTAATAAAAAATAAAAATAAAGTATTAAAGTTAATAGAAAATATAAATAGTGATATTGAAACATTTGATTTTAAAAATAAAAGACAAGAATCAATTTCAGCAATAAAAGAAAAATTTGATGATTTAGAAAAAAATATGAAAAAATTTTCTCAAGGAGTTTCATATATAAATTCGTATTATAAAAATAATAAAAATCAACAATTAGAAAAAAAAAAAGAATATAATGAAAATGATGATGATGAAATAGAATATTTAAAAGATGAAAATTTATTATATTCTTTATCACACTTTTCAAAAATAATATCAAATAATTTTCAAGAATTAAATAAAAAATTTGAAAATAAAATTAAAATTGCAGAAAGAAAAAATGAAGGAAATAAATTAAGTCAAAGTTTTGATGTTAGAAAAAGTCAATTTTATTCTTTACAATTATCAAAAGATTTTAAAAGATCAAATACAAGAGAAAAAATAAAAATGGAACAAAGAGAATTAAATCAATTATTAGAAAAGAGTAAAAAAATTTTAGCAATGAGTAATGATATAAAAAAAATTACTGAAGAAAATAATAATTTATTAAGTCATACTAGTACTAATTTTGATACAATTGAAAATAATTTAATAAATGGAAATGAAGAATTAAAAAAATTAGAAGCTGAAAAAGTTTTAAGAAATAAAAGATATTTTTGGATTGGAGGAGGATTATTTATTATTATTATAATTGTTATTGTTTTTATTTATGTTAAATATAATACTCCTTCTAAATCAAAAAATAATGTTTAATTTATTTTACTAATACATATTATTATAGGGTATAATTTATTTAATGGTAATAAACAATTTTACATTAATTTAAAATCATTATTAATTACTTTTATTATAATTTTTTTTTTAATAAAATTATTATATTTATTTTTAAAAAATTTTTTTTATTATGTGTGATGATGATGACAATTTTAAAGGTTTTATTGAAACAATAATGATTTTAAAAGATGTGCTCTTTAATAAAGAAAATCAAATCAAGAAAAAAAAAGATTTAATTTTACCAAAAAAAAAAGAAAAAAAAAAAGTTAAATTATTCATTCCAGAAATAAGAGAATATATTAATAATCCAAGGGACTCTATAAAAAGTAATCAAACAGTACAATTAACAATAAAAAACTTAAAAAAAAAACCTGAAATTAATTTAAATTCATCTAAAATAATTTCTTCAGTAAAATCAGAAATAAATCTTTTATCAACAAATTCAACATCAAATGAAAGTGAATCAAATTGTAATTTACCACATAAAGAAATAAATGATATTAAAGAACCAATAAATAAAGAAAATATTGAAAAAGAAAAAAATAACTTAGAAAATAAAATTAAATCTAGTTTAAATTTAAAAGATAATATTGAAGATGATGAATTATTAATATCAGAAGACTCAAATTTAATATGTGAATATGAAAAGAATAAAATAACATTTACAAAAAATGGTTTATTTGAATTTTTTAATAAATTATTTTCTTTAACAGAATTTAAACCATTATGGGATAAAGACAATTTAAAAATAGAAATTAGAGATGAAGGAACTCCATTAACAAATGAATTTTGTTTAGTTAGAGCAACTTATACTCAAAAAAAATCAGAATTAGGATTAAATAAATCAATTGAAAATCAATTAAAATTTACTTATAATCCTAAATTTAGAACAATTTGGGATGAAGTTATAAAAGAAATAAAAATATTTGAAGGGAATGATAAAAATTATGTTGTGTTGTCTTGGGCTAATTCACCTTGTTTTTTAATGAGTGAAAGATATGCTATTGAAAAAAGATTTATTGTAAATAAAAATAATGAATTTTTAATTTTTTCTACTTCTGTTCCTGATTATTATAAAAATATTGAAGTAGATGCAATTAAGATAATTAGTTATTGTAATTTAGTTAAAATTTTTGAAGATAATGATAATATATATTATCAATGTTTAAACCAAAATGACTATAAAATGATCATTCCTCAATTTCTTTTAAATATAACTTTGCCTTTGACTTCAAAAAATTGGTATATTAATTTACAACAATTTTCGTTTAAAAATAAAGTAGAAAATGATGAAGTTAAAGAATTAAGCGAAGAAGAAATTAAATATTTATGTTAAATATAAATAAAATTTATAATATATATCTATAAAATAAGTTAAACTGTAGATAGATTAGTTATTATTAGATTAATGTATAAATAAATAAAAATAATAATTAATTTTTATTGAAGAGTAAAATTATAAAAATCTTTTTAAATTTTCAATTAAATCTTAAAAATTTTTATATCTTTTTTACATAATTATTGATAGGTGAATATATTTAAAATAAAAATAATTCTAAAATTAATTTATAAATATTAATTAAAATTGAAAATTTTTGATATTTTATTTTATAAATTTTTATTTAATTCTATTTTTAAATAATAAAAGAATTAATTCTAAACTATTTAATGGAGGGAATTGTAAAAAAATATGATTATAGGGAGTTAATAAAAAAAGCGAAAAACTATTATGATGAAAAAATGGATTATGAAATTAAAAAAGATAAAAAAAGTAGAGAAGATAGATATTTACAATTATCATATTTTATATATTATCCAAACAATCAATATGTTTCAATTGAAGAAAGATTATATATTCATAATGGAATTAGATGTCAAAAATGTTATGTTTATCCAATACAAGGACATAGATATTATTGTCCAATTTGTCCAATCTATAATTTATGTGCTCTATGTGAAAAAGATGAAAAAGATCCACATGAACATGGTCTTATAAAAATAAGAAAAAATGAAGATTTAGATAAATTGAGTAATAAATATAAATTTGAAATTGAAATTTCTAATATGTCAAAAGATTTTGAAATAAAAGCAAATAAAAATAATAATTATAATATAAATATTAAAAATACTGGTAAAGAACCATGGCCTAAAGACACTGTAATTACTTATATAAAGGAATTCTCTGATTGTGGTATGGCAGAAGGTGTCATTGGAAAAATCGAGCCAGGTAATAAAAAATCATTTCAATTAAAATTAAGAAATGTTAATTTTCAAAAAATAAATGTTCATTCAATTGTTTTAACTTTAAGAGCAAAATTAAGAAATAATGAAGAAATAAAATTTCTTTTCCCTGTTGAATTACACTTTTTTAATGAAATATAATAATATAATTATAATTTTATGAAATGAATGAATTTTATTTAATATTTTTTAATTCATAATTAAATCTTTTTAAATTATTGTTAAATAATTTGATTGTATAATTTTTTTAACAAAAAAAAAATTAAAAAAAACAATAAAATTTTTTTTATGAAACTAAAAATAAAAATTAAATGGAAGTGGGAATATGTGAGAAACATCAAAGACCATTTGAAGCCTTATGTAAAGATTGTGAAGAGTAAAATAAAATATTAAAAAAAATATTTAAAAAAAAAAAAATTAAAAAAATAGACCAGTATGTGCATCATGTGTTCTCTTTGACTTACATTTAAAACATGAAATAGCAAGATTAGAAGAAGGAAGTGGTTTTTTAAAAACAAAAATAAAAAGTGGAATTGATAAAGGATTAATGAAAAGAGAATATTGTGAAAGTCATTTATTAGAAATTAGAGAATATTCACATAGAATGGATAAATTAAGAAATGAAACAATAAAAAAAATAGAAGATGATTTTAATACTTTAATTAAAGCTTTAAAAAATAGAAAAACTGTTTTAATGACTGAATTATTAGATATTTATTCTAAAGAAAGTGAAGAAATTGAAAATGATGAATCAAAATGGAGTATTAATCAAGATGTTAGTGATAAAGTTTTAAGTTTATCTAAAGATCCAAATGATTCTACTTTACTTTTAAATGCTAAATTTATTATGGATGTTATTAAAGATTTAAATGTTGATGAACAATTTAAAGAAATTAAAATTTTTAATGTTATTGATACTAGTTTGACTTTAAGTCCAAATACTGTTTTAAGTTATGAAGAAATTTTATTTCATTTAAAAAATTTTATGAGTATTTCAGAACCTAATAATTTAGAATTTAGAGCATAAAAAATAAATAATATATTATTATATTATAATAAAATCTTTGATTAAACCATAATAAAATTACAAAAAAAAAAAAATGATTAAACTAAAAATAGAAAAAACCAAAATAATTAAATAAAAAAAAATTTAATTAAAAAAAAAAATAAAAAATAATATTAAATTCCATCCAAAAATAATAATAACAAATAAAAAAAAAAAAATGTCAGAAGACAACGAAGTAAAAACCTGTAAAGTAGTTCTTTTAGGAGAATCAGGAGTAGGGAAAACATGTATAATATCAAGATTCACAAATAACACATTTGAAGATAATATAATGTCAACAACAGGAGCATCATATTGTGGAAAAGCAATGACATTTGATGAATATGGAGGAAAAACAATAAAATTTGAAATTTGGGATACTGCAGGACAAGAAAAATATAGAGCTTTAACTAAAATATTTTACAAAGATGCTCTTGCTGCAATTTTAGTTTATGATATTACAAGAAGAAATTCTTTTCAAGAAATTAAGAATTATTGGTATAATCAAATTAAAGAATCTGCAAAAAATGATATTGGTAAGATTATATTATTTTATATTTAAAAATAATGAATACTTTTTTTTAATATTTAAAAAAAAAAATAAAATAAAAATATTTTATTTTATTTTTTTTTAAAAAATATTAAAAAAAATATTCATTTTTATTTTTTTTTTAGTTATTGCAATTGCTGCAAATAAATCTGATTTATATGAAAATGAACAAGTTCCAGAAGATGAAGCTAGACAATATGCAAAACAAATTGGAGCAATTTTTAAATTAACTTCTGCTTTTACTGCAGCTGGTATTGAAGAATTATTCAGAGCTGTTGGTTGTAAATATTTTGATCCTTCTTATGATGATGAAACAAATTGTGGAAGTGGTGAAGTTAGACAAGATAATGAAGAAGTTCAAAGAGGTGTTAAATTAGATGGTAAAATGGATAAAAAAAAAAAAGGAGGATGCTGTGGAGGAAAAGATAAGTAATTTTTTTTATTTTTTTTGAGTTTTTGTTTTTTCTTTTTTTAAATCCAATTGTTTTTATTAGTATCTTTTTTTATTTTTTTAGTTTGTTTTTTGAAAATAAATAAAATTAAATAAAAAGAGATTTTGATAAAAATAAAAAATTATTACTATTAAATTATATCTTTTTTTTTATAATTTAATATTTTATTTTTATTTTTTATTTTTCATATATAAATTAATATTTAACTAATTAATTTAGTTTATTTTAAAAATTTTTTTTATGAAAGAAGAAAATTTATCATCTAAGAAAAGAACAATAATTATAAAAGGAGTAAATCCCTTTGTTCCTTTAATTGACATTTACACCCAATTAATAAAATCAACAGATGAAATAAAAAAAATTTCGTTAGTTCATAATCCATCATTTCCAGGAATTAGTTTAGGAATTTTCCAAGTTGATTACATTGATCATAAATCTGCTTTAAATGCTATTAAAATTATAAATGAAGATAAAAAACTTTCTATGATTGAAGGTAATATTATTGCATCTTTTCCAGATATTTCAATAGATAATTTAAACCAAATTATGATTGATTCATCCCATGTTTTATCTTTTGAAAATTTAAATATTAATGTAACTAATGCTTTAGAATTTAAAAATTATTTAATTCAATTTTTGACAATTAACAATAATTCTAATATTCAAATTTTAAAATTGAGACAATATTCTAATAAAATTGTTGTTATTTTTAATGAAATACCATCATGTTTAAAAAAGTTTATTGATAACGAAACAAATTTCTTTACTTATAAATCTAAAAATATTCCTATTAAACCAATGATAAAACCAATTGTAAATATTGGAAAATATAAAGAAAAAACTATTAAATTATCATCATTTTCATTATTAGAAAATGATAAAAATAGAATTATAAATAGAATAATTAATAAAGGAAAAATATCAAATGATGAAATTTCCTTAAAAAAAAAAGCTGAAATTTTATATAATCAAATACAAGATGATGAAAGAAGAGAACAAGAAAGAGAAGATTATAATAATAGACATTCAATAAATAGAAAAAGAGAAAGAGAGAATTCTGATAGAAAAAGATATCCAAGTAATGAAAATGATTCAAGAAGAAGAAATGAAGATTATAATAATAAAAATAATAATTTAAATGATATTAATGGTGGATTAAATCAATTAACTCAATTAGCAAGTTTATTAAATAATCCTGCAATAAATCAATTATTACAATTTTTATTATCTAATCAAGAATTAGATATTAATAAAATAAAAAATATTCAAAATACAAATTTAAATAATGTAAATAATAATAATCAAAGTAATTTAAATCAAAATAATCAAAATTTACAAAATCAAATAAATTTAAATCAAAATAATACAGGATTAAATACTAATTTTAATCAATTACAACAAAGAAATATAATTGAAGATAATAATAATAATATTGGATTAAATTTAAATAATAATAATATTAATGCAAGTAGTATTTTAAATCAAGATAATAATTCAAATAATAATGTTACAAATCAACAACAAAATTATTATTTTCAACAACCAAATTTAAATTCAATTATTGCAAATAATCCTCAATTATTATCTTTAATTCAAAATTATGAACAGCATCAACAACAATTAAATCAAAATAATAATATTATTAATAATCCTAATTTTAATCCTTCTACTCAACCTAATCAAAATAATCAAATTCCAAATAATCAAAATCCAATTTTAAATAATATGAATAATAATAATAATCAACAAATTCCTTTTAATCCTTTAATCCCTCAATGGAATAATATGTTTATATAAGATTCCTTTTTTGATTATTAATATCTTTAAAAAATTATTTTTAATTTAAATATATTTTTTTTTATTAATCTTTATTTATTAATTAAATAGAATAGAAAAAATTATTAAATAGAAATTTTTATATTTTAAAATATTATAAAAACAATTTAGGATAAATTACAAGACTATAACTAATCTATTATAATAAAAAAAAAAATACATAATTAAAAATCACTAGGAAAAAAAATATAAAAAAAAAAAAAAAAAAAAAACTAAAAAAAATTAAAAAAAAAAAAATAGAATGGGTATCTGTTGTGTAAACCGTGAGCAATTAAACAACGTTCAAAGATTAAACGTACGTCGTAGAGAAAGTATAGATCACACAAAAGCAATAGTAAGTTGTGCATCATTTACAACAAAAACACGTAGAACAAGTATATATATATACAACAATGAAGACATATATAAAAATTACATTTTTGAAAAGCAAATAGGAAGAGGATACTTTGGTACAGTTAATATAGTAATTCCAAAAAATGATTCAAATAAAAGATATGCATGTAAATCAATAAATAAACATAAATTATCACAAAATAAAATTCAAACAGTTCTTCGTGAAATAGAAACATTAAGTTTAGTAGATCATCCTAATATAGTAAAATTTTATGAGACTTATAATGATAAAAATAATTTTCATATTATTATGGAATTATGCACTGGAGGTGATTTATTTACTCAAGTTGCTAATTCTGAATTTTTTACTGAGAAAGATGCTTGTCATTTAATATTTAAAATTACTAGTGCAATTGTACATTGTCATTCACTTGGTATTGTTCATAGAGATTTAAAACCAGAAAATATATTATTTGAAAATAAATTAAAATTTTCTGATATTAAATTAATTGATTTTGGTTTAAGTAGAAGATATTTAAATGAAGATGATTTACATTCTGTAGTTGGAAGTCCTTATTATGTTGCTCCTGAAGTTTTAGATGGTAATTATGATGAAAAATGTGATGTTTGGTCTATTGGAATTATTGCTTATTGTTTATTAAATGGTTCACCTCCTTTTGTTTCTGATAAAAAAGCAAAAATATTTGAAAAAATTAAAAAAGCTAAAATTACTTTTCCAGTTGAGAAATTTGCTTTAATTTCTAATGAAGCTAAAGAATTTATTTTAAAAGCTTTAACTAGAAATCCTAAAAAAAGACCAAATGCTGCTCAATTATTACAAGAAAAATGGTTAGAAGAAGAATTTAATGAAGATATTAATCCTGCTAAATTAAATGTTAAAATATTAAATAATATTGTTAATTTTCATAAACCTTTTAGATTTACTCAAAGAGTTGTTGAAATGATTATTAGAACTATGCCAAGTAAAGAATTAAAAAAATTTAAAGATATTTTTAATGCTTTAGATACTAAAAAAACTGGTTTAATTGCTTCTGATGATTTTATGAATGAATTAAATAAATTAGAATTAAATGTTAATGAAAGTAAAATTAAAAAAGTTGGTACAAAAAGATATGATCGTTATTTAAAAAATGCTAATAAAGATTCTGATTTAACTTATATTAATTTTACTTCTTTTATTGCTGCTGTTATTAATAAAAATGAAATTGAAAATAAACCAAGATTATATGATGCTTTTAATATGTTAGATACTAATAAAACTGGTGCTTTAACAATTTTTAGTATACAAAAAGCTTTTGAGAGAACTGGAAAAAAAACAACTATTGACGAAATTAAAGAAATGTTTGAAGAAATTGGTTTAGAAGAAAATGAATCTATTAATTTTGATGAATTTTGTGCCATAATTACTAAGGATTTATAAATCATTTTATAATTGGTAAATCTTTAGAAACAAATAGTAACAATTATATGTCCATTAATAATGTAATTATTTTATATATGTTTTTATACAAAAAAAAAGATTTATTCTATTAATAGATTCAGAAGTTTGTAATTGCTTAAAATGGATTTTTTGAAAAGAAGAAAAAAAAATGAATTATAAATGTATATTGATAATATGATTTAAATTGAAAATATCAATTAATATTTATAAATGAAAATTTTTTTAAAGTATAAAAAAAAATAAAATAATAATATTTAAAATATAATAAATAATGGGTAATAAGAATATAAAAAAAGTCAAAACCGAAGGTTTCCCAACCCCATCTCAATCTCCAATAAATCAATTAAATGAAAGCATTAAAAAAATATCATTATCAAACACAGATAAAAACACTCAAAGTGATGAAGAAAAAGTGATAAGAATAGTAAAAAAACATAATAAAGAAAGTCAAGATGCAAAATTAATTGATGAATGTTTAGCAAAACATTTTTTTTTTTCGTCATTAGAGAAACAAGCAAGAAGTGAAATAATAAGAGAATTATCACAATGTTTTGCATTAAAAGGAACAACAATATTTAAACAAGGAGATATTGGTAATTATTATTATATTTTAAGTGAAGGAACAGTTGAATTAATAATAAATGGAGAAAAAAAAAAAGAAATTAAAAAAGGAGAAAATTTTGGTGAATTAGCTTTAATTTATGATGTTCCTAGATCAGGAACAATTAAAACTTTATCTGATTGTTATATGTGGATTATGGAAAAAAGAAATTTTAAAAAAATTGTTTCTCATATTACTCATATTACTTTTGAAGAAAATAAAAAATTTTTCCAAGGAGTTCCTATTTATTCTACTATTGAATATGAACAAAAAAATATTTTGTTTAATAATTTATATAAAGAATGTTATTTTGAAGGACAAAAAATAATAGGACAAGGTGAATTAAATTCTTGTATTTTTTTTATTAAAGAAGGTGAAGTTAATTTAATTAATCCAAAAGAAAAAAATAAAGTTATTCGTACTTTAAAAAGAGGAGATTATTTTGGTGAAATTGATATTATTTTAAAAGGTGAAAGTTCATTTGATGTTTATTCAAAAACAAAAACAATAATTTATGCAATTTCATCAAGTACACTTTATAAAATTTTAGGTGATAATTATTCAAGTGTTTTATTACTTAATTTTTTTAAAAATGCTTTATTAAGAACTAATTCTTTTAAAAAATTCAATGTTAAATTACTTGATCAAGTTAGTGATTTAATTATTGCTAAATATTTTAGTAAAGAACAAGTTGTTTATCAAAATGGTTTTAATACTTCTAGTAAAATGATTATTTTAGTTGATGGTGAATTATATAATAGTAAAGATAAAAAAACAATTTTTCAAAGAGGAACTTTATTATTTGATGAAGATATTTTAAATAATACAAATAGAAAAATTGACTTTTCTATTAATTGCTCTAATGATTGTTTACTTCTTGAAATTGATATGGTTAAATTTGAAAATTATTTTAAATGCTCTATTAAAGAATTATTAGATAAAAGTTCTGCTATTGAAAGATTAAAACAAGTTAATTTATTTAAAACTTTTACAAATGCTAAATTAGAGAATTTATCTG
>JAJMZS010003099.1:0-44784 GCA_023807205.1 Isotricha prostoma
AATGATGATTCTGTTGTTAAAAAAGTATTTGATTATGTTTTATCAAATGCTTTAAAAAAAGGCTTAAATGAAGTTAATTTTTTTTCAAGAAAAGACGTTGATTTAAGAAATAAATTAAAGCTATATCAATTTTTAAAACATAAAGATAAAATCAAAGAAAAACAAAAGAAAGGAAATAATAATGACCATAAATTAATATCAGCAGAAAATTATTTTACTAATGAATTAAAAGACTATGTAGAAGATTTTTTAGATGGATTTCAAAAATGTATAATATTTTTTGAATTAGAAGGAGAACCTAATCAAAAAATGAAATATTTAGAAGAAGCTTATGATATAGTTAAAAATGTTTATGAATTAAGTGCTTCTTCTGCTACTTTTGATATTCAAACTATTATTTTATTATGGAAATATTTTATTATTTATTCAAATCCTAAAAAATTATTTTCTTCTTTTCTTATTCTTCATTTATTTATAAGAAAAGATTTATTATCTATTACTCAAGTTGAAATATTATTTGCTGTTAAAGAAGTAATTGATGACATTTTTTGTTTGTCAACTGATCAATTTATTTATAATGAAAATTAAATCTTTTATTTTTATTAAGAATATCAATTTATTTAAAATAAGTTAAAAATCAATTAAATTATTGATTAAACAATATATTATTTTAATGGTTTATCAAATTTCTATCTTTTTAAATTACTTATAACAATTTTTTTAACAAATTATTTTAATATTTTGATAAATTAATTAAAGTATAATTTAATGAATCAAAATCATCTTTTTGAAAAATTTAAAAAAATTCAAAACCTTATATATTTTCATTTAAATTTAAATATTAAATTTAATAAATATAAAAAACAAAAAAATTAACAATGATTTGTAATGGAAATAAAGATCTATTCTGATATTTTGAGAATGAAACAAGAAAACTTTCATTCTCTTAAAAAAAAGAATAGTAAATAAATATGGAATACAGGAAAAAACTCATTTTATTTCTGCTACTTTTACTATTCAAACTATTATTTTATTATGAAATATTTTATTATGAATTCAAATCCTAAAAAATTATTTTCTTCTTTTCTTATTTTTATTTATAAAAAAGTTATTATTAAAAATTTATTTATTAATTAAAATATTGATTTAAATATTAAACATATATAATGATATATATTAAAGAAAAAATAAAAAAAAGTTTATAAAATCATTCATCATCATCAATTTCTTCCCATTCATCATCCTCATCTTTTTTTTTCTTTTTTTTTCCTTTTATTTCTTTTTTCTTTTTTTTATCTTTTTTATCTCCAAAATTATACTTATCTAAAATATTAGCTAAATCTTCTTTACTAATTCCTAATTTTTTATAATCCTCAACACAAATATCTTCTTCACCTTCTTTTAAATCTAAATCAGCATCACCTTCTTCAAAATCATTATCAAAATCATCTTTCATATATTTTTCCTTTTCTTCAGGATAACATCCTAATTCATCAATCCAAGTGGGACCTGGAACATAATCTAATATATTTGAATATGATCCTCCATGAATATCATATCCATTTCTATTAAAATATTCACCATCACAATCCCAAAAACTACCATTTGGTGTTCGAAAAAAACCATCTTCATCTAATTCACCTTTTGTATCTTTATTTTTTATTCTTCTTTCTTTTGGAATTTTTAAATTCTGATTTTTTGTGTTTTCCATTTTTGAATGAGATTTTTAAAAATAATTATTTTTTTTAAATAAATTATTTTTTTTTATATAAAATTGTTCTTTATTAGATAAATTTTTTTTTTTAATATAATATGGGAAATGGAAATATGAAACAAACTGAAGCTGATATACTTAAACAACATTATCAACGACAATATCAAAATATGAATAATAATATGAATTTTAATATGAATAATAATCAACAATTTCAAAGACAAAACATGAATAATATAAATAATCCTCAAATACAAAATCAAAATATGAATAATATGAATAATATAAATAATCCTCAAATACAAAATCAAAATATGAATAATATGAATAATTTGAATAATCAACAATTTCAAAATCAAAATATGAATAATATGAATAATTTAAATAATCAACAATTTCCAAATCAAAATATGAATAATATGCTTAATCCTCAAATACAAAATCAAAATATAAATAATCCACAATTACAAAATCAAAATATTCCAAAAAGACAAATGATGATGAATCCACAAATGCCAATGATGATAATGCAACGACAACCTATTATGGTTATGAATGGTCAAAGATTAATAATGTCTACACCAATGATAATGTTAAGAGCACCAAATGGTCTTTTAATGTTTAATGGGAATAATTTAATTAATAATAATAATGTTCCTCATCAAAGAAGAAGAAATGAAGATGGATTCCTTGAACCTGAAGTTGGAACTAAGAAAATGAGTATGAATGATATTGAGAAATTAGGTATTGAAATTTATGATAAAACTAAACATTATTCTTCTTCTAAATGTATGATTTGTTTGGAAGTTTTTGAAGATAAATGTGAATTGAGAAGATTAGATTGTTTACATATTTTTCATAAAGATTGTATTGATAATTGGTTAAAGGAACATGGAAATTGCCCAATTGATAAAATCTTAGTTGATATATAAAATATTATTATAAATTTAACATTTGTTCAAAACAAAATTAAAATATTAAATATTATATATTCTACTTTTATATTTTATTTTCTTTTTTTTTTTTTTTATTATTTATACATTTAAAATAAATTTATCATTATAATATCTATTTTTATTTATTTAATAATATTCCAATAAAGAATAAGATATATACAATAAATTTAAATAAAAGGAAATATTATTTTAAAAATCTTACCTAATACATTCTAATAATACAAATATCTATTTTTTAAATTGTCCAAATTTTAATATTATTATCATTAGAATAAGATAAAAATATATTATCATTTAATTTACAAATCCCATTAATTTGTTCTTCATGAGCATCATTAATTTCTTTAATACATTCATAATCTTCATTTCTATATATTCTTATATTTTTACTATCACCACAAGTTAAAAAAATCCCTTTACTTTCAATTTCACAAATACCAAAACAACTAAATTCATTATTTATTTCTTTTATAATTTTTTTTCTTAATATTGAAATAATTTTCATTTTACAATCCAATTCAGAACCAATAATAATTTTATCATCATCAATTCTACAAATAGAATTTGAATTATAACATTTAGCATCTTCAATATAATTAATACATTGATAATTATTCATATTCCAAAATATTGTTCCATAATATCCACAACTAATTAATAAATTTTTATCTTCTAATAATAAAATGGAATAAACAAAATTTGAATGTTGTAATTTAGTAATTAATTGATATTCATTATTATATATTTCTTCCCATATTTTTATTGTCTTATCTTCAGAACATGAAATTATATTTCCATTTGAACAATATATTATTTTATTAATCCAACCATCATGTGCTTCACTAATTGTATATTTTAAAAAATAATAATTATATTGTTTAATCCAAATTTTAATACTTTCATCAGTTGAACATGTTATAAAATTATTTTCATCTTTTATACTTATATTATATATCCATTGATCATGTGCATTTTCAATTATTTGAATAATACTATAATTTGAGTCATATATTATTATTGATTTATCATATGATACTGATATAAAATTATCTGAAGGAAAAGTTGATATTGATGTTATTTTATCATTATGAGATTTTATTTTTTCTATATTTGATATTGATAAACTTATAATTGGTTGTTGGAAATAATTTTCAAATTCATCTTCAAAGTCAAAAAAATCATCATCTTCTTCTTCTTCCTTTTCTTTATTATTTATTTTTTCATTTTCTATTTTTGGAAGAAAAAAACTCATTTGATAAGGTTTAATTTTTGTTGATAATAATGTTAATTCACATCCATTTAATTTTTCATGTAACATAAATTCGTTTTTTTCTAGAGTTGAGAATATAAAATTTATTATTTTATGAATTGAATCATTTAATTGTAATAAATTATTTATATAAAGGATTTTTGATATAAAAAAAGATTCGTAAATATTAAATTCATTTAAATTTTGAATATTCATTATTATATTATTTGATTCTGGTTTTATTTGTAATTTCCATTGATTATTATTATAACATATTATTGTTTCTCTACTCATTAATTTTCAATTTTAATTTAAAATTAAAAATAAATCTTTTTTAGTTTATATAATTATCATTAATTAAATATTTAATCAATAATTAGGGATAATAAAATATTCAAAATAAGTCTATTTTTTTGTTTTAAATAAAATAAGTTAATAATAAAATAATGACTGATTCCAAACAATTAGAATCACAAATAAAACTTTCAATTCAAAATGCAAAACAATTAGAAACTGAAAATAAATATGAACAAGCTATTCAAGAATATAAAATGTTAATAATAAATACATCGAAATTAATAAATTTACAACCAAATAATAAACAAAAATTTATGAATGAAATAGCAATTTATGCTTTAAAATTTGTATCACTTGAACAAAAAAATCCAAATATTTATTTATCTGCAATAAAAAATAATCTTTTATATCAAATTAAAAATTTAGCTGAAAATGCAAAAAAAGAAGAAAATTTTCAAGAATCATATGAAAATTATTTAAAATCTTCTAATAAATTAAAAGCTTTAATTGAAATTGACTCAAATCCAAATAGAATTGAAATGTATAGAAATAAAGCAAAAGAATATAAAACAAGAGGAATTAAATTAAGAAAATTATATGGTTTAAAAAAAATTGAAGAAGATGATGAAGAAAATGATATGAATGATTTGGAAAAAGAATTACAAGTTAAAGAAGATTTTATTTCTGATTTAGTTCAAAAAAAATCAATGTTAAATGAAGAAAATGAAAGTTTAAAAAGTAGTATTTCAGTTAAAACTTCTACTATAAGTAATTTAGAAGATAAAATGGCAAATTTAGAAAAAAAAGTTAATATGTTAGAAGAAGAAAATATTAAACTTAAGGAAATAGAAAAAAATGAAGTTAAAAAAAATTCTGAAATAATGGAATTATTGAAAAATAAAGAAAATGAATGTGAAAATTTAAAAAAAGAAAAACAAGAACAAAAAACAAATAATTCAAATGAAATTTCTGATATAGAATATAACAAATTAAAAAAGGATTATGAAACTTCATTAAAAAATATTCAAGAATTAAATAATATAGTTAGAAATTTAACCGAAAAATATAAAAAATTAAAAAGTGAAAAAAAATAAATTAACTCAAATAGTATAATTATTTTTTTATATTAATTTAAAATACTTATTCAAAATCTTTAATATGACTTCTATAAACAAAAATACTTTCTTTACATATTATATTTAATTCAGCAATTTTTTTTTTTTCAATTAATAAATCTTTTGCTTCATTTTTTTTTCCTTCTTTTAATTTGCTTTTTGCTTCATTAGTAATTTCTTCATGTTTTTTTTCATATTCATCAATTTTAGAAAATGCATCTCTAATTAAATTTCTTAAATATTTAATTGCATTATAATTTTTATTTTCAGAATTTTCATTATTATCTTTATCTAATTTTTCAATTTCAATTTCTTCATTTTCTTCTTTATTTTCAGTATTATCTTTTATTCCTTTTTTTAAATTTTCAATTTGTGATTCAATATTTAATTTTGTATATTCATATTTACGAAGTGATTTTTTACCAATTCTTTCTTTATTAAATTCTTCTTCTAAATTATCATATTCTTCATTTAATATTTTCTCATGTATTTTTGAATGTATTTCATCAATTAATTTTTTACTTTCTTCAATTAACTCATTTTGTTTTTTTAAATGTTCATTTAATTTATGAATAACTTTCATATTAAGTTTCATACTCAATTCATTTAAATTTCCTTTCATTAAAAAAAAATTAACTATAAATAAATAAATATAAAAAATTACATTCAATAATAAACCAAAAAAAAAATATAAGATTAATGATGATAATCCTTAACTAAAATAGCACAAGTATAATCATCATCATTATCACCTCCCCATAATTCAACTTTTTTAACAGTAAAATTAAATTTTTTAGCAAGATTACAAAGAACAAAAGGATCAATAGCATGTAAATAATAACTTTCAGTTTTAAATTGATAATTATTAATTTCTCCTGGAAATTCAATTCCATTTTTTAAATTTTCATTATATTTAATATAAAAATCTTTAGGATTTCCATAATGATATTGTGACATAGTACTTAAATAAATTCTTCCTTTATCAATTAACCATTTATAACAATTTTCAAAAAATTTTTCAATTTCTTTTGGATTAAAAAAATGAATAACTCTTGCAATGTGAATAGCACCAATTGAATTATTAGGAAAATCAATATTTAAAATTGAACCTTCTTTAAGATAAAGTCTTTCTTTTTCTTCATTTGAAATTTCTTTATTACAAATAATATAATCTAAATTATTTTTTTGTAATTCATTTGTTATTACAATTGCTCCTTTATGTAATGCATTTATTGTTGTTAAACCATATGCTGCACCAACATCTATTACTGGTGTTTTTATTGTTGAAGAATAGTTTATAAATTCTTCTGATATTGGTTCTAAATATTGTGTTGCGTAACCTAATCCACTTAATACTTTTATTCTGTTATCTTCTGCTGGTTTTGGTAAAGGAGGAGGATTTAATTTTGATGTGTCTATTGTACTTGCTTTTATCCCAAATGACATATTTTTTTTTCTTTTTTTTTTTTTTCTTTGTTTTTTAATTTTTTTATTTTATTTTTTTTTTATTTAAATTTTTTTTGATAAAGGTTTTTATTTTTATTGGTTTTTTTATTAGAATGTAAGTTCCGAAGAGTATTTGCGAAAAAATGATTTTTTCCTCAAGGCTGGAGGAACTTTGGTTTTTAATGAGTCTAGGATAGATTTATAAATTAATAATCATAAATCTTTATTTATATATTGAATTTAATTATAAAATTATCAAATAAATAGAATATATAATAAAATAATTTTTGGTTAAATAGAATTAAAATAAATTATTTAACCATCAAATAAATAATAATTCTAAAAATATGATTATGGAAAATTTAACATCAATATAAAGAAAAGAATATGAAGAAAATAGATAAAAAATGAAATTTAAAACTATTAAAATTCAAAAATATAAAATTTACAATATTTGATGATAAAGTAAATAAATTATTTTATTCAAAATAAAATTTGATTTTAAAGAAAATTTTCATTCTGACTTAACAATCAAATCCAAAAATGAAATAATTATTACTTATAATTTTTAAATTTTGAATTTTTCGAAATTATATAAAATTATTTCTATTTCTATTTTATTGTTATTTATATTTTTAAATATATATTTAATTTTTCTAAAAATAAAAAATATATATAAATTACCATATATTCACATTTCCAAAAAAAAAAAATTACAAAAAAAACAATTAAAAAAAATAACAAAAAAAATGAAAAAATTACTAGGTGAAAAAAACTTAAAAAAAGGAGGAATTGCTGAAGAAATAGCAATATTAAAACAAAGACGTGAAGCACGTAAAGCAAAAGAAGAGAAAAAGAATCTTCCTCAAAATCAAAAAGAAGCAGATATTCAATTTTCAAAAATGATGAATAAAAAAAAGCAAGAAATATCAAAACAAAAAATTTCAGAACACACATATTCAGATAATTCAAAAATATTTGTAGTAGTTCGAAAAAGACCATTATCCCAAAAAGAAATAAACAATGGTGAAATAGACTGTGTTTCAGTAATAAATCCAAAAATGATAATTCACGAATGTAAAGTTCAAGTAGATGGATTTACAAAATATTTAGAAGACCATGAATTTTTTTTTGATAATTCATTCAGTGAAAATGAATCAACAAATGAGATATATGAATATACAATTGCACCAATGATAAATTTAGTATTAAATCAAGGAATTGTTACTTGTTTTGCATATGGTCAAACTGGAAGTGGTAAAACTTTTACAATGAAAGGTATTCAAAATTTTGCAATTGATGCATTATATAATAATTCAAATAATAATCAATTTGATTTTTATATTAGTTTCTTTGAAATTTATGGTGGGAGATTATATGATTTATTAAATAATAAAAATCGACTTACTATTTTAGATGATAAATATGGTAAAGTTCAAGTTTATGGTTTAATTAATCAAATTGCAGAAACAAAAGAAGAAATGCATCAAATAATAAATGCAGCTAATTCAATAAGAACTACAAAAAATACAGTAACTAATGAAACATCATCTCGTTCACATGCAATATGTAATATAGTAATTAAATTAAAAGGAGAAGATGAAGAATATGGTAAATTATCACTTGTTGATTTAGCTGGTTCTGAAAGAGCACAAGAAACACAAAGTAATAATAGACAAAGAAGAGCTGAAGGTGCTGAAATTAATAAAAGTCTTTTAGCACTTAAAGAATGTATAAGAGCTCTTGAAGAAAAAAAAAATGTTAATCCTGAAACTCATGTTCCTTTTAGAACTAGTAATTTAACTCATGTTTTAAGAGATTCTTTTGTTAGTAAAAGTGATAAAAGTAGAATTATTATGATTTCTTGTATTAATCCTTCTTATTGTAGTGCTAATCATAGTTTAAATACTTTGAGATATAGTGATAGATTAAAGGAAAAAACTAAACATCATTTTGGAGGAAATTATAATAATCTTAATTTAGCTGCTAGGAATTTAGGTGGAGGAAATAAAGGAAAAAGTAATTCTGGAAATAATTATAATAGTTCTGGAAGTGGACAATTAGGAAATTTTAATAGTAATTTTCAACAAATGAATAGTGGGTTTAATAATTTTAATATTGGGAATAATAATAATAATAATTATAATGAAGATTATGAAGATGAGAATATGAATAATAATAATAATAATAATTTTAATCAACAAAATAGTTTCAATCAAAATAATCAAAATAACAATAATTTTAATCAACAAAATAGTTTTAATCAAAATAATAATTTCAATAATCAAAATAATAATAACTTCAATAATAATCAAAATACTAATTTCAATAATAATCAAAATAATAATAACTTCAATAATAATCAAAATAATAATTTCAATAATCAAAATAATAATAATATCAATTATAATCAAAATAATAATTTCAATAATCAAAATAATAATTTCAATAGTCAAAATAATAATAATTTCAATAATAATCAAAAAAATAATAACTTCAATAATAATCAAAATAATAATTTTAATAATCAAAATAATAATTTTAATAATCAAAATAATAATAATTTCAATTATAATCAAAATAATAATAATTTCAATAATAACTCTCAACAATATTATAATAATAATCAAATAAATCAACAGGATAATTTCAATAACAATCAAAATAATATGGAGCAACAAAATAATAATAATTCAAATAATACCAATACAGGACAAAATATATATAGTAGGCCAAAAGTAGGAGGAAATAAAAATATTAATAATCCACCTAATATATCAAATATTAACAATAATTCCAATTTCAACAATAATAATTTCAATATTAATAATAACTTCAATAATAATAACAATAATAACTTTAATAATAATAATTGTAATAATAATAATAATAATAATAATAATAACTTTAATAATAACAATAATTTTAACAATAATAATAATAATAATATAAATCAAAATGAAAACAATACAAATTTAGAAAATAATGAAAAAAAAAATGTAAATAAAGAAGATGACTGGGCAGAATTAAAAAGAAGAGTAAGTCAAGATGGAATAATATTAGATGATGATTATATAAAATATCAAAAATTAACTGAATTATTAGTAGAAGATGAAGATGATTTAGTAAACACACATATGGGAATAATAAAAGATGATGCAAAATTATTAACTGAAGAAGGAGAATTAATAACAAATGTTAAAGGAGTTGGAAAAGAAGAAGATTTTCAAATGGATGAATATGTTAATGGATTAGAAAAAGTTGTTAAACACAAATTAGAAATTTATTCTGATTTAATGAAAAAAATTGATAGATATAAACAACATGTTCAAGAAGAAGATAATTTAAGACAAAGATTAGATCCAAAATATTTTACTGATGAAGATTAAATTTTTATATAAAAAATAATAAAAATTAGTTTATTTATTTTATGAATTAAAAAAAAAATTAAATATTTTTATTTACTATTATATTAATTATAGTATTTTTTCTTTTATTTATTTAACATTTTTTTTAATTGTGTTTGTAATTTAAATATTTCTTCATCTAAATTGTCAATTTCTTTTTTAATTTGATTTGGACGTATTGCATTTATATCATCTTCATCAATTGATTTATCAATAATTCTATTTGATGATATTTTTTCTTTTCTACTTGATGAAAGTTTACTTTGACTAATTTGAATATTTTGTTTATTATTATTATTATTTTTAATATTATTATTATTATCAATGTCATTATTATTATTATTAAAATCACTTATTGTTTGATTATTTTCTATTAAATAATCATTAATATTTTCATCATTTTCATTATTTATTGATTTATCTTTTTGATATTCTTCTTTATATGTTTCTTCAGTAAATAATTTTGGATTTAAATTTGTTCTTTTTAATAAATTTTCTAAATATCTAATTACTGAATTCTTATAATTTATATCATTTAATAACATTTCATTTTTATTTCTTAATGATTCATATTTTGTAATATTATCATTTAATTCACTTACTTTATTCTTATAATGTAAATTTTCATTTTCAAGATTTTGAATTTTATTTTGTAATTCTTCTGATAAAGTATTTATTGAATTATATTTATTAAGTAAATCTTCATTAATATTTTTTTCATTTTTTAATTTTTCATTTAAATCAATAATTTCTTTTTCATATTTTCCTTTTTCATTTTCTTTATTTTTAATAAATTTTCTCAAAGAATCATTTTCAGAAATTAACAATTTAAACTTTTCTTCATATTTTCTCATTAAATTTTGATAATGTTCAGTTAAATTATTATTCATATTTTTATTTATATTATTACTTTTAATTTTAGTATAATATTCACTTTCTTTTTTAGAACTTCCTTTTAAAGTATAAGGACTATCATAATTAGTATTTTGTTTTATTGATTCTTCAGTTGTTAATAAATCAGAAATTTCAAAAACATTTTCATTTAATTTAGGATTATATATCATTTGATAAAATTGAGAAATCGTATTAAAAATATCTGAAAAAATATTATTTTCTTCATTACTTCCATTTGTATTTACTGGTAGTAATTTTGATAAAGCTGATAATTTTTTTGCATATTTTCTTACAAGCTTAATAAAAACTGTTATTTTATCTTTAGTTAATGTTGATTTTTGTTTTAAATTTTCTAATTCATTTTTTAAATATATTAATTGTCTAATTATATTTAAAATATAATATTTTACTGTTGAAATGCAATAATATTTTCATCATTTTGATTATTATTTTCTTGTTCATTATTTTTATTTTTATATATTTTCATACTTAAATTTTTTGGGAAAATATTATTAGAAGAACCTTCATAATATGTTTGACTAATTGGATTTTTAAAATTTGAAATTTCTTCTAAACTACTTCGAAAATTATTATTAACTGAATAATTTTCTCTTTCTGATTTATTTGGCATAATTTCTAAACTATTATTTTTAAATTTCCTTATTACTAAAATAAAAAAAATAATTTTTACATTCACTGTATTCTATATTTTTTGGTGAAACTACTTTTTGATATCTTTGAAAATTTAAATCTGTACCTGAATTATTTTTTATTAAATGAGTTGCTCTTTTATTCAATTTTGGATTTTCTATATTTGTTTTATTGTCACTACTTCTTTTTCTTTCTTTGTTATTTTCATTTTCCATTCCTTCTTTCTTCAATTAATTTATTTAAATACTTATGAAAAACAATAAATAATTTTTGCATTTTAAATAAAAAAATATTATAAATTATTATTGATAATGGAAAATTATGATTCTTTTTCATATTATTTTATCTTTATAACATCATTTTTTGGTATTTCATTTTATTTATTTTCATTTTTATTTTTGGTATTAATGTTTAAGAAAAAGAATCTAATATTAAATAGTAATTTTACATGTTTTTTAATTCATTGTATTACAAATCTTTTTGATATAATAATAGAAAAAAATTTATATGATGATAATGATAAAACAAAACAAAATCAATCACAAAATTTTAATGATATTTCTAATATGAATTTTAATTATCAAGAAAGATATAAATCACCAGAAATAATATTATATTTTTTATATTTAATTCAATATTACTTTATAATAAAACAAGTAAATAAATATTCATCAGGTGATAAGATATTTGATAGTGATATAGATTTTAGTTTCACTTATTTATGGATATTTCATATTTTTTATGTATTTATAATATTCCCATATCATATATTAACAAATGAAATTGAAGGACCATTAAAATATATTAAAATAATATTTTTACTTGCTTTTATTATTTCATTTTATATTGTTATTGATTCAAGAATTAAAGATTTAATGGAATATTTTCTTGAAAAAATTGATTCACAAGATTCAGATTTAACAATTCATATTCCAACAATGAGACCAATTCATTTACATGAAACATATAAAAAATTACATAATTTAATATTTATAAATTTTGTAATTTTTATAATGTCATCAACATTAAAATTAATGTTAGGAGTAGTAGATAAAAATTCTTTTTTAGAAACAATAATGAAAGATTCAATTGTTATATTAGATGATTCAATATTTTTTGTAATGTTTTATTATTTATCTTTTGTATTATATTTATTAAATAAAGAATATGAACCTGAAACTAAAAGAGTTTCTAGTAATGATATTGTTGATTTAGAAGAAAAAGAAGAAGAAGATGAAGAAGAAAATGAAGAAGAAGAAGATGAAAAAGATAATGGATTTGAAAATAAAAATAGTGATGATTTTGAAGAAGAAGAAGATAAAGAAACTGAAGAAACTGAAAAGAAAAATGTTAGTAAAGAAACTGATAAAATAAATATAAATAATGAACAAAATATTGAAATGATTGATGTTAAAAATAAAAAGAAAAAAAAACCAAAATTAAATAAAAATTTCGAAAAAGATGAAATAGATATTTTTAATTAAAAAATAGAAAAAAAAAAATAAAAAAAATATAAATTCTTAATATAATAATAAATAAAATATTAATAATAAAAAAAATTTTATTAACAAATAAAAAAAAAATTAATCTTACTTTAATTAAAATTCTCTTTATTTAAATTTGATCATCTCTATCATTTTCATCAAGTAAACTTTCTTTCTTTTCATCACTTTCTTTTTCATCTTGACCAACTTTTTTCCAAGTAAAATAAGAATAACCTTTATAAGCTAAATTAGAAAAAAAACCATAAGTATAACCAATTCCATTATATAATCCATTATATAACATACTTAAATAAGAATTATTATTATTTTCATTATTATTATAATCATCTTCATCATCAGTTTCATTTTCAATTCCATCAAATTTACTTTGTTTATAAGTATCTTTAATAAATTGATTTTCACTAATTGATCTAGAAACAAAAGTTTTTTCTCCATTTTTAATATCAGTTCTCTTATATAAAATACCATTTTCTTTATTTAAATCAGAATTATCAATTTTAAATCTTTCTTCTTCTTTTGGTGGTTCTTCATTAAAAGGAATATTCATTGCTTTAGCTTTTAACTAAAATAAATAAATAAAAAAATTTTTTTGAAATTAAAAATATTATTAATATACTCTTTTTCTATAAAAAGTCATTATTTTTGAAATAAAAACAACTTCTCTTTTTATTCCTCTTGGAATTGAATAATAATTTAAAAATATACGTAAATTCCTATTTCCACCTTCTTTCATATGATTTAATTCTATTGATGTCCATTGATCTAAATTTATTGATTTTATTGGTTGATTAAATGATCTATGTGCACCTGCGCATTGCATACATAAGAATATTCCTTCTGAAATTGAACCAAAATTTGCTGGGATTCTTACTATAATTTTTTTAGTTTTTTTTATTATATTATTTGTTTATTTTTACAACAATCGAAACAATTTTTGTTGAATTCATTTTCTGATAATTCTCTTAATTCATCTTTTATAGATTTCATTTTTTGTTTTTTTTTTGAAATATATTAAAAAAATCAAATTTAATTTTTATCAATAATAATACAAAAAAATATAAAATGTGAATTAATATTATAACAAAAATTCTAAATTAAAAAAAAAAATAAACATTTAAAAAAAAACAAACAAACCAAAAAAACAAAAAAAAAAAAAACTATATTTATCCAAAAAAAAAAAATTTTAAAAAGTATCATTTATTCTTTTGATTGAATATTTAAAAAACTATAAAAAATCCATAAATAACATTAAACAGTATCCTCAGCAATTTTTTTAACTTTTTTAGTTAAAGCTTTAATAACATCTTTAATTAAGAAAACGCATCTATGACTTTCACATTTATAATTTTTTCCACAATGATGGAACCAATCACATTTAACTCCATCAGGAGCCCAAGCTTCTTGATTATCTTTTGTTCCTTTAACTGCACATCTATAATCTTTACATACCATTCCAGAACAACAATATGATGTTGCATCACAGTCACCTCCATATGCAACACAATGAGATTTTTGTAATTTTGATGATGATACTATTGATAAGAGAAATAGTAATATTGTGATTAAGTATTTTGACATTTATTTTATTCTTTTTAGTTTTATTTAATTTAATGTTAGCTGTTTTTATATAATCAATTATTTTTTTTATTTTGTTATTTTTTTTTTATTTTTTTTTTTAATTATTATAAATAAATATAAAAAAGGAATTGTAATATATAATTTTAATATAAAAATTAAATCAAAAAAATAAGACAATTAAAATTAAATATTTCATAATTTAAATATTAAATAATTATTAATTAAAAAAAAGAAAATATATAAAGTTCACTTTCCTTTCTCATTTTCCTATTTTTTTTTTTCCTTTATTTTCTTCTTTCTTTTCTTCTTTCTTCCCTTCTTTCTTCATTTTCTTAAAATTCTTTCTTTTCATTTTTCTTTCTTTTTTTTTTTCTTCTTTCAAACTAATTCCATCAGCAGAAGTTAACCCACAACAATTTTTATGTAAACTTTTATATTTCTCAACTTCTTCTTTTTGATAAGCTCCAACCATTTCACTTAAAGTATCAAATCCAAGTCCCCAATAAGAAGGTTTATCATTTGAATGTCCTTGTCTATTAATTCTTTCTCTATATTTATGAATAGAATGTGACTTTATTTTCTTTATTAATTCATTCCATTTTCCAGGATAAATTTTTTCAACTAATTTTTTATAATCACCAATTTTTGATCTTAAAGAATTTCCTTTATTCCATATTTCCTTATCATTTTCATCTTTTGCTAAAAGTAAATATTCTATTTTTTCATATCTTAATGGAATTTCTTTTGATTCATCTAAAATTCCATTTTTTAATTCAATGTAACCTTTTGTTGCTTCATCTTGAATTTTATGAGTTAAATATCCTTTTGTTATACCATTTCTCATTAAATCTAAAAATTCTTCTTTTGTTTTTGATGATAAAAGTAATGATACTAATTCATTTGATATTATATCAAGTTGTTTTTTTATTTGATTTTTATTTTCTTTATCATATTGTGCTGCATATAATCCTTTTACATAATCTTTAATATCTTTATTTGCTTTATCGAAATTGGATAAATCTTTTATTTTCATTTTTTTTTCATCATCATTTACTCTATCAATTTTTTCTTTAAATAAAAATGATTGAATGATATTAAAACAGAAAAATAAATCCAAATCATAATTTATTCCAAAATTCTTTTTAATACATTCATAATTATATTCTGGTAATTCACTAAAAGATTTAATTGGATCAGATGAAAGAGAAGTTAAATAATATGAATATATTTGAGAAATATTAAAAGTCCATCCAAATTTTTTTTTATATTCATTTAACTTTTCTTTATTAATTTCATATTCATCATGAAATTGAGGAGATGGATTTATAGTAAATAATTCAGGTAATTTTGTTCCATATTTTACATAATCAATTCCTAATAAACTTTCAATACTTTCACTAACAAATTTAACAGGATTTTCACTTTTTCTAATTAAACCTCTTATATTTTGATAAACTTCAAATTGGAAAATTGCTCTTAACATTGCTTGAATATTTTCATTATTAACATTATTTTTTTTTGCAATTTCATAAATAGGAGAAAGCATATTAGCAAAACCATAATTATATAAATACATACTTAAACCATCATCACTTTTATAATTTTCAACACATTTAATAACATTTAAATAATGATTTCCACATTGAAATTGTGTAGATTTAATTAATTCAATTAATGTTTTTACATAAATTTCACTTTTATTTTTTGTTAATTCACATATCATTTTCCAATTACCAATAATAATACTTGCTTCAAAAGTATTAGGAATTTCACTTAAAATTCTTCTCATTCCAATTGATGAAATATATTCTAATAATTTTGGTGCATAATCCTTTAAAAATTTATGAATTTTTTCATTATCAAAAATAGGAATTGCATTATTAATTGGTTCTTTTATTCCAGGAACTTCAATTGTATTTTTATTAATTTCTTCAACTGTGATAATATCACTTAAACTTATATAACATCCAGGATAAATATTTTTTATAACATAATTAAAAGGATCTGGATAATTTCCAATATTTCCATATACACCAACTCCAACAATATTTAATAATTTAATAATATCATTTATTTCAATTTGTTCAAAAATTTCATCTTTACTTAAATCACAAACTGTTTTAATTCCTTCTAATGTAGTAGAAAGTGAATAAAAACTTTGTAAATGATTTGAATCATCAATATCTTTTAATTCATTTATATGTTCTGCCATTTTTTTAACTTCTTCTCTTGCAATTGAATCAAAATCAATTCCTTCTACAAAAGCTCTTTTTGCTAATGATTTACCACTTTTAGTATTATCAACATTTCTTAAATAATCTGCTTTTTGTTGACTATTTAATTGATTTATTTTATCATCATTTATTATTTGATTAAATTTATTTATAATTGAACCTTCTCTTTTTTTTATTAATTTTTTTATGAATGTTACTCTTGAAGATAATTTATTATCTTTTAATGCTAATGATTCACTATTTATTAATAATTGTTCAAATTCTTTAAAACTATTTACAATTTTATTCATTTCATTTTTTGCTTGTTCAGTATTTACAATTTTAAGTACTTTCAATTTATTAATAATAGCATTTAATTTATCCTTTAATATAACTTCAAAATTATTTTCATTAATATCTTCTCCAATTTCAACATCACATTTAATTTCATCATTTCCAATTTTAATTTTTAAATCTTCTAAATCATCAACCCAAAAGATATTTTTACCAAAATTTAAATTAATATTATTAGATTTTTCATTCCAAGGATTATTTCTTAAATTATTTCCAATTAAATTAATTTTAACACCAATTCCATCATCAGAAAACAAAGAAGCAATAGTATTACAAATCATATCAGCTTCACTAGAATAATTAATATCAACTAAATTAGCTTCTGATAAAGTATTAAATTGTAAAACAGAACTTAAAGCAGTAGTATCAGGTTGAGAACTTGAAGTAAAAAATCTAACAGCTTGTGAATTAATAATAAATTTATCCATTAAACTTTCTTTATAATCACAAGCTTTCATTAAAGTTTCTTTTTGATCCCAAACTTCTCCATCACTAATAGTTAAAATTCTATATGATTTATTTTCATCTTTTATTATTTCTTTTAATTTATCAAATACATATTCCATTGTAGTTCCACCACGAGCAGATAAAGAAGAATTTGATAATTCTGATAATGGAATTTTTGTATATTCTGTATTACTTTCAAATGTTATTAAATGTATTATTTCATCTTCTTTTATACCAAGTTGTCGTAATGTTTTTGGTAAATAATTTTTTACTATTCTTCCTACATTTTGACCCATTGAACCAGAAATGTCTAAAATTACTATGAATGTACTGTCTTGTTGATTTTGGTAATTTTGATTCTTTTGAATTTGTAATTCTCCCACGTATTTGTTGTTAAATTTGTGAAGTTGTACTTTTATTTCACCCATTTTTATAAAAAAAAATTATTTGATATGTTTTATATGATTTTTAAAATTTTGTTTTTTGAAGTTTTTTTATTTTAATATATTGATTTTTATAATTTTATGGTTTTTTTAAATTTTGAATATGATAATTTAGGAGTTTTGGACCTTAAGATAAGGTAATATTAGGATATTATATTTTATTTTTAATAAAAGAATTCTTTAGACTATCTTTTGAATGTCACAAAATTATTTTTTTTAATTAATTAATTTATTTTTTAATAATTAATAAGATTTAGAATAAAAAGAATAATATTTTTTTTAATTATAATAAAAAACATTATTTATTTTTATAAAACAATAAAAAAAAAAATTGATATGATTCGAAAATGATAAAATATTAATTTTTTATTTTATAAATAATGTTAATATTACATGAAATAAATAAAAAAATAACCAAAAACAAAGAACAAATTCTAACAATACCAAATGAAAAAAGTGAATTAAATACAAAAAGATCAGTACCATCAAATAGAAATATAACTCAAAAAAATTATTTATCATTTATATATAAATCACCTATTAAAAAGAGAGCAAATACAATTCAATTAAAAGAAATGAACCATTCAAATAATTTATTATTAAGTAGAGAAACTTCTTTAGCAAGTAAACATTTTTTTTAAATTCAAAATCAGGTATAGGAAAAAAAAATGAAAATGCCAGAAAATTAATATCATTTTTGAAATTTAAATGTTTTATTTGTGATAATGTTTTTTTAACTTTATATTCAACTCATTTATGCATTCATAAATTTTGTAAAGTATGTGGAAGAAATTATTATGAAGAATTAATAGAATTAGGAATTTTTACTTGTAAATGTCCAAAATATACATGTGATAAATTTTTAGATATGAGAATAATACGTTCTTTAATTTCTCCTTCTTACTTTAAAAAAATAAAAAATAAAAAAGGAAATTTTACTTTATTGAAAAATTCATCAGAAAATAATTTAAATTGTATAAATAAAATAGAAGAAATATATGATAAATGTTTATTTAATAGAAATATATGTGAATTTACAGAAAAACCAAATGATATAATAAAATGTTATTTAAAATTAAAAAATTTAGTTTGTACTAAATGTGGTAAACCTGCTTTATTTGGAAGAAATTCTAATTTATATGTTAAATGTTTAAATTGTTCTTTTCAATTATGTAAATATTGTTTTAAAGAATATAATGATGAACATTTAAATCAAAGATCACAAAATTATTGTAAAATATTTTTTAGAAATAAATTTTTAAAAAGAAGAAAAAAATCTGATATTTTTTTTGATATTATTTGTATTATTGTTGGATATCTTGTTTTTATAACTGGAGTCAATAAAAGAATTTGTAGTTTTTTTATTAATGAAAGAAAACATCCTTTAATTTTTATTTTTGTTTTTATTTTATTTTATTTTATTGTTATTTTTTTTTCTCTTTTTATTTTTCCTTATTATCCTTTGATTATAAATATTTTTGGATAATGATATTAAATTTCATTTATTTATAAATTCAATTTATCAAAATTTATTTTTTTAAATATATTAATAAAAATGAAATATCTTAAATATTTAAATTTAATTAATCTTTTTCTTATTAAATTATTTTAATAAAATAGTTAAAAATTGTTTTTATAAAATATAAAATTTATGATCATGAAAAGGTTTCTTTAAATTTTTTTCAATACACTTATTACATAATAAATAAAAAGAATTATCTTCTTGAGGACATTCAGAACATTGATATAAATGACCAATAATATTATTTCCACAATTATTACATTTATGACCTCTATAAATCATTTTATCTTCATTTATTTTTTCTTTCATTTCATTCATAAGTGTTTCTTTCATATTAATTAATAAATAATCAATTACATCTTCAAAATTTTTTTTTGGAAGATTTTTTGGTTTTAAAATTTCCTCATTATCATTTTTTGTTTGAACTTTATCATTATATTTAATATAGAGTTTATTTTTAAAAATATTTTTTTCAACTTTATCAAATAAAATTTTTACTGCCATATCATCATCAATAATAATTTCTTTACCATCATAATTTAATGTTATTGAAGAAATTTGTTCTTGATTTTTAATTTTTAATTTTTTACTAATTACCTTTTTCAAATAATCAACAGAATGATTATTTTTATCTAATGAAATATTAACATCATCACTTTTATTTGAATGAATCTCAAATTCAATTGTAGACATTTATTCTATAAAAAAAAAAGTTTAATAAATAATAAAAATAAAAAAAATATAATTAAGTTTATTTAATTTTTAAAATCAAAAAAATTAATTTTTATGGGAACAAAATGTAATGTATCATGTAAACAACAACAATCATCAGAATTAGAAATAAAAAAAATAGATCCTTTAAAAATAAAAGCAGCAACAAAAATTCAATCTCATTTCAAAGGATATAAATCAAGAAAAAAATTTAAACAAGAAGTAATATCATTATATCAATATAAAAAAAAAAGATTATTTAACATAGTTTCTCAATTTTCAATAAAACAAAGTTGGGAATTATATTTTGCATTTAAACAAGAATATGACTTTTCAATTAATGGTTTGAGAAAATTACGTTCTAAAATAAGTGAATTTTATAATTCTTTTTTTAAAATATCAAATATACATATGAAATTTTCAACTAAAAAACCAATATCAAAAATATATAATGTAGATGATGAAGATGATAATGAATCAAATATAAGTGATAATGAAATAAATACAAATAAAAAAAAAGATAATATAAATAATAATAATAATAATAGTTCATTTGATGATGATTTTAATGTAAATGATGTTAATTTTAAACAATTTGATAAAGCAAATATAAAAAAAATAAACTCTTCATCAGATTTTCAAATATTTTTCAGAGTATATTTTTTAACATCATTAAGTCAAAATTATAATATAGGAAATTTAGAAAAAGAAGTAGGAAAATTATATTTTGATTTTGAACAAATTCATTCAAAAACAATTCCAGAAAGATTAAAAGATAAACATATATTTGTAGTAACAAATAATGATAAAAAGGAAATTTTAATAGGACAAAATGGTCCATTTTTTGAAGAAATAATAGAAGAATTAGAAGAAGATGAAAAACATTATTGTTCAGTTAAAACATTTCAAGATAATAGAAAAGTATATTATCAAGGTTCATATAAAGAAAATATAAATCAAAAATGTGGATTAGGAAAAGAATATTACATAGAGCATTTAGGAATAAAAGGAGAAAAAGAAATAAAATTTAAATATTGTGGTTATTTTAAATCAAATAATTATCATGGAATAGGAATGTTAATAAAAGAAAATGGAGAATGTTATTATGGTGAATTTAGAAATGGAATTAAATTTGGATATGGATATTTAATTACTAATTCATATAAATATAAAGGTTTTTTTCATAATAATTTATTTGAAGGTTATGGTGAATATACAACAAAAAAATATTTTTATTGTGGTAATTTTCATGAAGGTTTATTTAATGGTTTTGGTTTTATTAGAACAGAAAATCAAAATTTATTTATTGGAAATTTTATGAATGGAAAAGTTAATGGTGATGGTTGTTATAAATGGAATGATGGACAAAATTATTATGGTTCTTGGAATAATGAAAAAATGGATGGTTTTGGAGAATTTTGTTTTAAAAATGGAGATGTTTATTTTGGAGGTTATAAAAATGATTTAAGAGATGGAAAAGGTGTTTATATTTTTAAAAATGGTTGTGTTTTAAAAGGAATGTGGATTAATGGAAAAAAAGAAGGAAATTTTACTTTTAATACTGATAATTATACTGGTGTTAAAAATAAAATGAAACAGAAAATTTTAGTTTATGAAAATGATAGACAAATTCATAGAAATGATGATTAAATGTTTATCATTTTTTTTTTTTATATATTTATATTTTTTTTTGGTTTTTTTTTTTTAATATTTAGGTTTTCAAAAAAAATTTTATTTTTTTGGGAATTTGTATGATAATAATTTAAAAATATATATTAAATAATAATATATAACTATCTATAAATCATTTTAATAAAATCACAAAAATTAAAAATTTTATTTTAAATGTTTCATATTATTAAAAGCACTATGTGCAGCACGTCTTCCATAAACAACACATTCAAGTAAAGAATTACCACCTAATCTATTAGCACCATGAATTCCTCCTGTAACTTCACCAGCTGCATATAAACCTTTAATTACCTTATCTTTTATATTTAAAACTTCTGCTTTTGAATTTATTTTTATTCCTCCCATTGTATAATGTATTGATGGTGTTATTATTGCTACATATATTGTTGAATTTATATCAAATTTTGTGTAAAATATTTTTTTTTCAAAATTATCTTCTCCTTTATCTACATATTCATTATATTTAAATATTGTATTATTTAATATTGTAAAGTTAATATTATTTTTTTCAGAAAATGATTTGAAATTTGAATATTTTTTTAATAAACCTTTATTATAATAAAAATTAATATTTAAACCATAATCTTTAAAACCTTTTTCATTAATAATTAAATAACTTTCATATTGATCAATATCATCTCTATTAACTTTATTACAATTTTCAATTATTTTCTTAGTAACATAATCTCTAGTTCCTAATTCATTACAAAATCTTTCTCCTTTAAAATTAATTAAAATCCCTCCAACACCTCTTAATAATTCAGGAGCTAAAAATTTATTTTTTTCAAATCTATTATTTAAATCAACAAAACCAGTAGGATGAATTTGAATATAATTCATATCAATTAATTTAGCATTAATTTTTCTTGCAATTTTCATACCTAAACCATTGCTAAAATTTCCATTAGTAGTAGGAAATTTCATATAATTAGGAGTAAATTCTTTTAATAAAGAATCTTCTTCAAAATCATGTGCATATCCACCACAAGTTAAAATAATATTTTTACATTTAATTTCATAAATTTGATTTAATTTTTTATATTTTAAACCATAAATTCTATTTTTTTTTTCATTATATAAAATTTCAGTTACAGTTGAATTAAATCTAAAATATAATTTCCCATTAAAAATTAATAAATTATATAAACTTGATACTAAAGTATATCCAATAGGAGAATTTGGAGGACGATGAGTTCTTGGAATTGTATGTCCTCCTAAAATATTAATTTCTGTTAAGTAAATACCCATATTATAAAAATAATTATATATTTCTTGTGAGTCATTTATTAATTCTGACACTAAAATTGGATTTGATTTTTGTTTTGATGATATTATTGTATCATTAAAAAATTGATAAAAGGAATCTGATATATTTTTTTTTTTTTGAGCTTCTGAATTTAATAAATTTATTCCACTTGTTGCTTTATAGGAATTTCCACCATATTTTAATTCTCTTTCTAATAAAAGTATCTTTAATTTGTTATTTGATATTTTTAATGATTCATATGCTGATATTAATCCTGCTAAACCAGAACCTACTATTACTATGTCGAATTCTTCTATATTTTTTTTTGTTTTTGTGTATATTATGTATATTATTAGTATTATTGATATTGTTATTATGTATTTTGATTTACTCATTATTTTTTTTATTATTTGATTTAAATTAATTAATTATTTTGGGAAAGAAAATATATTATATTGGATATAATTAAATTGTTCTTATTGATAAATATTAAAATATATTGTTCTTTTAGAATTAAAAATGAAATATTTGATTTTTTTTAATTCTAATATACTTATCTTTAAAATTATTATTTTAAAAGAAAAACATTAATGTATTCTTTTTTTAGATTAAAACTTTTTTTAATTTAATAATAAACTTATTATAATTTTTATAATCATTATTTTTAAACAAAATATATTTAGTATAATATACGATTATTCGATAAATAATTTTAAATTTATTTATTAATGATAATTGATTTGTTATTCTTCAATTATTTTTCTATACTAAAGGTGGTAATTTGTATAATTATATAATTTTTAATTTATTCAACAAAAATTTTAATATTATTTGACATTAAAAATTTTGTGATATGTAATATTATAATATATATTGTCGACCTTTTGATGACCAAAAGAGATATAATAGTATAAAGAAATAAAAACTTATAATTAAATGTAACAATTCTATATAAATTCATATATAATTATAATCAAATTCAAGAAAAAGATTTAAATTAATTAGAATAATTAAATAAAATATTACTATAAAATTACTTTAAATATTAAACTTATATAGTTTGTAAATGATTTTTAAAATTCTTTTTATATAGAATGAAAGATATTTTACTTTAATATAATTAAATTAATAAAAATTTTTTAATAAAAAAAACTAATTGAAAAGATTTACTAATTAAAATAATAACAAATAAACAAATAAATCTCACTAAAATATTGCGTTTTACTTAATAAAAAACTAACTTTCATAATTTAAAATAAATTATCTTAATGATATTAAATCTCATTAATAAACATAAATTAAATGATAACAAACTAAAAAAAAATATTAAAGATAATGTTTTTTTACTTTAATATATTTCTTAGATATGAAAAACATAATCTTTGAAAAAAATAAATGATATTTGAAACCTATATAAATGTTCTTTTTAATTAAATAATATTAAAATAATAATACCCGCTCAATAATATATTATGACTGATCTAAAGATGAAAAAATTAAATGAACCAGAATTAAAAGAGCTAATTCAAAATAGTGTTAATATTAAGAAAGAAGTAAAAAAAAAAAAATATTTAAATATAATTTTTTAGTTGATCAATAAAAACAATTTATCACTTCAACCATATTCAAAAAAGAAAAAATTTACCATTTACAAACCAAATATAAAAAGTTTAACTCAAGAACTTCCATATTCAATTTCAATTGATCCAGGAAATTTTTGTTATCCATTAACAAAAAATTACTTTTCAATAAAAGAAAAAAATTTATTTTATCCTTATTTTGGAGAAGAAAATATAGAAGAAGTTACAAAAAAATATAATCATATACCAAGTTATATGTGGAATGAATTTCCAGATGATTTACAAACAAATTTAATTTTTTTAACATTATTAAAAAAAAATAAAGATAATATTCAAGAATTTCATAAAAGAATATGTAATATTTTTGGAAATCATTCAATTTCACTTGGTTCTATTATAAAAAGAATAAGAATTTTATTTGATAGATTACATTGGGATATTAAAGAATGTCAAACTAAATTTTTTCATGCAAGTTGTGAAATAAAAGAAGAAAAAAATTATGAAAATTTATTTCAAACTAGTAAAGAATTATTATGTCCTGTTTGTTTTATATATGATTGTCATGTTCATTCTTTAATTAATAATCATTTTGATTCTTCTCAATGTTATTCTATTAAAGATTATTTAGTTTCATATAAAAAAATGATTGAAACTGGAATTTATTATTTAAATTCAAATAATATTGAAAATGATATATTTTATAAAAGATTAATTGAAGCTGCTACTGATTTTAATTCAATTATTAAAAATTTAAAATTATTTCATTATTGTAAAGAAATTGATTTTTTAAAAAAAGAAGATAATATTATTAAAGTTAATTGTTGTGATTTATGTTATTGTGAATTATTAAAAATTAATGATAATACAGTAACAGAATTTTATAATACATTTTCTAAACCATTACCAATAATATTAGAATTATATTTACAAAAATTAATTCAAATTTTAAAATTTGAACCATGTTCAATTTCAAAATGTATGAAAATGATAAATTTACCAGAAAAAAATAGTATTGATTGTTATATAATATTTTTAAGATTATTATCAAATGATTATAGTATAACAAAAGTAATAAATAAAAAATATTTAGAACATTTCTTAAAAGAAAAACAAGAAGATAAAAAAAGAGGAATGGATACAAAAAGATATAGACATATAAATGAAAATGTTAAAAATAGTAAAAAAATAAAAAAATTATATAATTACTTTTTAAAAATAGATTTAATAATACCATATAAACCATGTTCACATTTAGGTAATGAAATATGTAATGAAAAATGTCCTTGTTTTCAAAGAGGTTTTTGTGAAAAATTTTGTGCTTGTAATAAACAATTATGTAAATTAAAATATTCTGGATGTCGTTGTAGAGGACCATGTAATACATCACAATGTCCTTGTTTTCATGCTGATAGAGAATGCGATCCTGATTTATGTTCATGTAAAATATATTTTTTTTAATTCAAATAAATAAAAAAAAATGTATATTTATGTATATGTATATTTATTATTTTATTAATAATGTATTATGTAAAAAAGATATAATAATAATAATTTTTTATTATTATTATTGTATTAATTTTTTTATAATATATTATTAATTATTTTTATTTATATATATACATAAATTATATTATTTTTTTTTTATTTGTGTTTTTTATTTATTAGATTGTAGAGAAAGAGGAAATGTTTGTGTATGTAAAAATATGAGTTTAAGAAAAAAAACTTTTAAAGAATTAGGAGTTGGAATTAGTTCAATTATAGGATGGGGATTATTTGCAAAAGAAGATTTTAAAAAAGGAGATTTAATAGGAGAATATGTAGGTGAATATATAGATAATAATATATTAAATGAAAGAAGTGAATATATTGATTTACAAGGAACTACATATTTATTTACTTTAAATGATGATTATACAATTGATTCAAGAACTATGGGAAATTGTTTAAGATTTGCTAATCATAGTAAATTAAATGCAAATGCTTATTCTAAAATAATATTTGCAGGTGGAAATCATAGAATTTGTTTATATGCTTCAAAAGATATTAAAAAAGATGAAGAAATATTTTTTGATTATGATGGACATAATTTATTATGTAAAAAATATAATTGGATTAATGATGGGAAAGAAATAAGAAGAAATAGAAGAAAAAATAATAATTATTATTATGATGATGAATATGATGAAGATTTACCTAAATTTAAAGCAAGAAAAACTGTTGTAAATACTGAGAAATTATTTTTAAATAGAAAAAGAAAAATAAATAATAAAAATAATAATAATAATAAATATAGTGATATTAATAATTCAAGTAATATTAGTAATAATGAAGAAAAAATTATTTCAAGTAGTGAAAAGTCAAATGATAATTTTATTAAAATTAATCATTTACATTTTCCTAAAATTAATAATATAAATAAAGATATTAAAATTAATAATACTTCTCATGATAATGAAGAATTAGCAAAAATAAAAGAAGAAGTACAAAATTTAATAGAAAATATTTCAAATGAAGAAAAAAGTGAAGAAGAAGAAGAAGATATTAAAAAAGAATATGATGAAAAAAATATTATTTCTTCATCTGATAATTCAAGTGATCATAAATTTGTTAAAATTAATATTGATAAAAGTCAAGAAGAAGATGAAGATGAAGATAAAGAAATGGAGGAATCAAATAATAATCCAAATGTTTCAAAAATAATTAATACAATTAAACAAAAAATGAAAGAAACAGAAAAGAAAAAAATATAAAAAAATCCCCAAAAAAAATTAATAATTATTATTAATTATTATTATTTTTATTAAATAAATATTTAATATTTAATTATTGAAAAAAATAAACCAAAATAAAAAAAAATTTTTTTTTTTCAAAAATATAAAAAATATAAAACATAAAAACCAAAAAAAAAAAAAAAATGGGGTTTATTCAATATTTAAAAAATTGTTTTAAAAGAGCATTTCTATATCAATGTTTGATAGTATTTTCAATATATAGATTAGTATTAGCATATAAATTCTATAGAGATTTTATGAGAAGACTTCATACTTTAACAGAAGATTTAAATATTAATAATGATTATTATGATTATTTACCAGAAGATGATGAAGACACTTATAAAATTTATATGATTGGTTTAATTGTTCTTTCTGGATTAAGTATTTTAGGAATTAATGTTATTCAATATATTACTGGATTATTTACTATTATTACTGGATTTATTTATTATAATCCAATTGGACATTATAGAGAATTTTTTAAGAAAAAATTTGAAAATAATTATAAGTTTTATAATGAGGCACTTCCTTCTTTGGAATTTTTAATATTTTTAGCTTTGGGTTTTGCTATGATGAAAAATGCTTTTGATTATGATGATATAAAAATTGAAATTAAACCAAAGGATAAAGAAATTGAAATGGAAAAAATCTTAAAAAATAAAGAAAAGAAAGTAAAGAAAGAATAAAAAATTAAAATCATATATATTATTTTGGTTTACAAATAAGGTATTTAAAAAAACTTTTTTTTAAAATAAATTAAATTAAATTTCAATATTTAACATTTATCAAAATTTAAATTTTAAATTAAAAATTTAAAAAAAAAAACCAAAAATAAAAAAAAAATAAAAAATAACCTTTTTCTTATATATAAAAACTAAATTAAAAAAAACTAATTTAAAAAATAAAAAAATAAAAAAACCTTAAAAAAAATATGTTAAATTATCAAATTAACAAAAAAATAAAAGACATTCATCCAGGAGATAAAGGAATAGACATAATAATAATATTAATAGAATATTTAAATAAAACAACAATAAAAAATGGAAGTCACATAACTCAATATTTAGTAGGTGATGACACAGGATGTATTCAATGTAATTTTTATGATGATATAGGAGATATTGTTCAAGAAGGTGATATTCTTTTTTTAAGTGGTGCTTATGCAAGTATTTTTAAACAACATTTAATTTTATATACTGCAAAATTTGGTTTGGGAAAAATTATTAAATTAAATGAATTTTTTATGACTTTTTCTAAAATTCCAAATTTAAGTAAAGAAGTTTATAATATTGATAATAAGGATGATCATGATAAAAATAATTATAATAAGGAGAGATATAATAAATAATATTTTTTTTTGTTTTGTTTTTAGTTTTTTTTTTTTTTTGTTTTGTTTATATTATTTAATTTTGCTTTTTTTATAGTTAATTTATATAATAAGTTAATTATATGGTTTAATCTAATTTTAGTTTGTTTAGGATTTTTTTCTTTATTAATTCTTTATTTTTGGGAAATAAATTATTATTTTTTATTATATTTTGATTATTATCTTTTTTAAGCTTTAATGGTTTTTTATTTTTTGAATTTGAGTAAGTATTTTTATATTTAATTTGATTTTTAATATTTTTATTTTTTTTAATTAAACTAACTGGTTTTGATACATTTGGAGTTTTACATAATCTATTTTTTGAAAGTGAATTTTTTCTTTTAGTAATATTTACATTTATATATGTTGTTGTTGATTTTAATAATTGTTTTTGTTCTTTATTTCTTGAATTTATTATATTATTATTTAATTTCAAATTAATTCTATTTTTTTTATTTAAATTATTTTTTTCTGGAAAAATTGCATCACTTAATATTTTATTATTTTTTAAATCATTTAATTTTGTCATTGATTTTGTTGTTAATGGTTTATATGATAAATTTTTCTTCATTGATTTATATGAATCAATTTTAAAATTCTTTTTAAATTTTTGATTTTCATCTGTATTACATGCTTTTAAAATTTTAAAATCTTTTTTTTTTATTAATTGCTTTCTTGAAGTTTGATTATTATTATTTTTTTTATCAATAGTATCTTTTGAATTAATTGTATTGTTATTAGATTCAATTGTAAGAAATTTTGGAGTAGTAATTTTTTTTTTATTTTGACTATTATCAACTTTATCTTTTTGAATATTAATATTATTTATTTTATTTGGAGATTTATTCCTTGAATTAGTCTTATTTTGTTGAATTAATTTAAACTTTTTCATTAAATTATAATTTATATTTTTCTTTTTTTCATTTTTATAATGAGATACAGTTTTCTTTTGTTTTTTATTTGAAATTAATTGAATAAGTAAACTATAATCATTTACATCTCCAAAGTCTTTACATCCAATAATAATTTTATCTTTTTCACTTAATTCAATTGTTTTTTGACTATCAAGACTTAACATAGATAAATTATTTTCAAAACGAAATCCTTTATTTACTTTTTTATAACTTTTTTTCTTAAATAAATTAATTTTTTCAAATTTCTTTTTCATTCCTTTTAAAATGATATGTTCTTTTTCAATATCAGATAATGTTGGAATATTATTATTAAAAGTATTATTTGAAATTTTAAATAATAAAGTTAGAGATTCAAATAAAGAATAAAATTTTGAAATAAAATCACAACTATCATCTAAAATTAAATAATCTTTAAAAACAGAAACAATGTGTTTTCTTCCATTAAAGATAATATCATCTATTATATCATCATTAATTTTTTTTGCAGAAATATTATATTTAAGTAAATTATAATTTATAACATTCATCATAATTTATTTAAATAATAAAATAATAATATAACATTAAAAAAATTAAAAAAAAAATGTAATTCAAAAAATTGTCCATTTATATTTAGATAAAAAGAAAAATTAAAAATTTCTTAATATAAAAAAATAAAAATGACAGAAATTGAATTTCCAAAAAATTCAAATTCAGAATTAATAGAATTAAATGATGAAAATTCTCAAAAAGAAAATTCAAAAGATAAAAAAGAAGAAAACGAATTAGAAACAAAAGAAAAAAACCAAAATAATGAAAATTACAAAATAGAATATGAAATGGAAATAGATCCAAAATTATTAACTGAAAAAACATCAGAAATAGATGATTTTTATTGTCCTTTATGTAAAGGATTATTAAATGATCCAGTAATAGATAAATGTTCCCATACATTTTGTAAAAAATGTTTTGAAAAATTTTATAATTTATATCATTTATGTCCAATAACAAAAACAAAATTAGATGATGGAAATTTAACACAAGTTCCTTTAATAACAAAATCAGTAGGAAAAAGAATAATTAAATGTAAAAATATTAATAAAGGTTGTAATTGGATTGGTAAAATTAGTGATTTAAAAGTTCATTTAGAAAATGAATGTCTTAAAAGTTTAATTAAATGTCCTTTTGAAGGATGTAATGATATTACTATGAGAGAAAATTTAGATAAACATAAAAATCAATGTGAATATAGAACTGTTGAATGTTTAGATTGTCATAAAAATTTTGCTTATAAATTATTAAATGAACATTCTAAAATTTGTCCTAAAAAAAAAATAAATTGTCCACAAGATTGTGGTTTAATTATTGAAAGAGGAGATATTGATAATCATATTAATAATTTTTGTGATTGTACTCTTGTTGATTGCTCTTATAAAAAATATGGTTGTTTAGATAAATATAAAAAAAAAGATTTTGATAAGAAAATGAAGGAAGATTGTGCTAAACATTTATTATTAATTACTAAAATTGTCGATTCTATTGAAAGTAAAATTAATAATAAAATAAAAAATAATTTTGATGTTAATGAAGATTATAATTTTGATTTTGAACATTTGACTAAAAAAAGAGGAAGAGAAAAAGAAAAAGAAAAAGAAAATGATTTGAATAAAAATAAAGATAAAGAAAGTGAAATGGAAATTGAACAAAATTTATTATTTTCAAATAATATCAATAATAAAAATATAAATAATAATATTAATAATATTAATAATAATATAAATAATAATAATGAAAAAATATTAAAAACAACACCAAGAAAAAATATAACTGATATAATATATTTTGATATGAAAAATATAAATCCAAATATTAAAATAGAAGATAATACTGCAAGATATAATGTTTCAAATGTTTCAGAACATGTTTTTTTATTTGTAAATCCAATATTTGATATTGATTCTTCAAATAAAAATACAATTTTATGGACAATTAAATTATTAAATTTATCTAAATGGATTGCATTTGGACTTTGTGATAAAGAAAAAGTTAAATTAAATAAAGGAAAATTTTGCCTTTCTTCTAAAAATGAACATTTTAATAATGGAGCTTATTTAGTTTCTAATAATGGTTATAGTTGGAATTGTAATAATTTAAATGAAAATAATAAACAAATTTCTTTTCCTAGTTTTGATGAAAATAATGAATTTACTTTAGAATTTAATCCAAGTGATTCTGAATTAACTTTTCTCAGTAAAGAAAAAGTTTTTTGTAAATTAACTTCTGTTAAACCTCATATTAATCCTTTTAAATTAACTCCATGTATTGTTTTTTTGAATAAAAATGATTGTATTGAATTTAATATGTTAACAAATTAATTGCAAAAAAAAATAAAATGAATTTTTATAATATGAATATTTTAATGTTTAACTTTTATTTTTTTAATTTTTTTAATTATATATACTAATTAATAATTGATATTTTGTATTTTAATTATTATTTTTAAATTTACTCGTAAGAAAAATTTAGATAAAATGGATAAGAAAGAAAAAGAAATTAAATTTGCTTTAATTGATTTATATCATTCTTTGAAACCAAAAAAAGAAAAAGAAAAAGTACTATAAAAATTATAATAAAAGTGTAGAATTATTCACAATTTAAAATTAATTATATAGAAATAAATGATACATTAAAAAAATATGATTGTTTAACACTTATTAAATATATTAAATCTTATATAGATATAATTATTGATTCTCATGTGAATGAAAAAGTAAAAGAATATAAAGAAACTAAATATAATTCACAACAAGATTATGAAAGTGTTTTAATAAAATATGAAAATGACATAAGAGGTCATATTAAAATTGAACATCAGTTAAAACTTTATATTGAAAATTTACAAGATGAAATTGATACTATTGAAAATGAAAAAAGATTTTTGAACCAAATTATTATTGATTTAAATAATAATATTAATAATCAAATATATAAACCAAATAAATATTATGAATTAGAAAATGAAATTGAATTATTAAAAAAAGATATTTCTGATAAAATAATATTAATTAAATCATATGAAGAACAAAATTTAAAATTAGCATCAAATGAAAAAAGATTAAAAACTTTAATAATAATAAAGGAAAAAAGTTATTTAGAAAATGAAGAAAAATATAAAAAATTAATTCAAGAAATGAATAAAAAATTAATATATTACCAAGATTTATTAAAAAATAAATATAATACATCAAATCATAATTTTAATGATAATAATAATTCGAATAATTGTTCACCATCATCTACATTAAGAGAAGAAAAATCAAATTTAAATTTAATAAAAACTCCTAATGATAAACATAAAAAAAATAATATTTCATTTTTAAGTATATCAAAATCAATTGATAAAATAGAAAAAATATTAAGAAATAAAATATTATCGTCACATAAAAAAATAAGAAGTTTATCAAATTCAAATAAAAAAGATACATATAATAATAATTCAAGTATAATTGTATCTAAAAAACAAAAAGAATTTTTATCCAAACTCTTTATTAATAATACAACATATTTTTCAAATAAAAAAAATAAAACTTTACATAATAGATATAAATCATTTGAAAATTTATCAAGACCAACAAAAATTAAAAGTTCTTCAATATTTAAAGATTTTATAATTAATTCTAATAATGTAAAAATTCAAAAAGAAAAAGTAAAAAATTATAAATATCATATAAGAAGTTCAAGTCAAGGAAAAATAAATAAAAAAATTCAATTTATAAATAATATAAATATATTTACAAATCCAGTAAAACATGATAAATATAATACTTTTAAAGATAATACAAGTAATAGAAATAATAATAAAAATTCAATTAATAAAAATATATTAAATAATTCAGAAAGAAATAATAAACCAAAAATAAAAACTTCAAATTCAATTAGTAAATTATATTAATATATATAATTCTACATTTTTTAATATTTTTAATATATTAAAATTTAAATAATTATTTTATAAATTTGAGTTGCTGCATTTTGTCCTTCATGTCCTCCAAAAGAAAAAGTTTTATTTTTAATTTCATTTATATATTTAAATCCTTTTTCTTCAGTAAATTTATTTCTTAATTCTTCTCTTGTATTATTACAAGAAGTAATAATAAAATAAGTCAAATCTTTTTTAGAATATGATAAAATATATTTATAATAATTTTCAATAGTATTTTTTTTATTCATTAAAAAAGCATCCATTGATCCTTTATCATGTATAATATCAAATTTAATTTGAATATTATTTCCTTTATTATTTATATCTTCTTGATATAAATGAATATTATATTTTTTATTATGTTTTTCACCTTTTTTATTTAAAATTTCATTTGCTAATTTTAATGATGAAGAAGAATAATCAATTCCATATAAATTAATATAATTTTTTTTTGCTAATTTATATAATAAAACTCCATTTCCAAATCCAACATCTAAAATATTTATATTTTTATCTGGAAAATTATTTTCAATATATTCTACTATTTTTCTTTGTAAATTTTTACCAAACCAAATATCACCTAATTCTTTATCATTATTATGAAATTGTTCTATTTCTTTTTTATATGCTTCTTCCCAATGTTCTAATGTTCCTAATGGACTTTGATAATTTGGTTTTAAAACATCTGTTGTATTTATTTCTTCATTTTCCATACTTTTTTTTTGGATAAAAAAATTAGTTAAATTAATATTTGAATATTAAAAAAAATATTTTTTTATTTTTATAAATTATTATTTATTATTACTATTAATATTATTATTACACATTTTTTTAGGAGATTTTATTTTAGTCAAAATATTTATATTATCAAAATTTCTAATTCTTTTAACTGGATGATGAGTATAATTATGTGAATATAATAAGTTATTTGTTTTATTAAGATTACTTCTTCTTGAATTAATGAATCCAATTATATTTTGATTATTACTTTTCTTTGATATATTACTATTATTTTTATCATTTATATTTTTTCTTTTTTTTAAAGGTGAATTTAATAATTTATTTTGATTCTCAGATGAATTAAATATTTTATTACCAGAAGTTAGATTTTCTTTTGAAAATTTACTTTTATTTATTAATGAACCTGAAATTGATGTTAAATAATTTGAATTTATTTCCCTTGTTGTTTTAGGAACTATTTTTGTATATTCTATTGATGGTATTCCTGAAATTATTTTTTTATGAATATTTCTTTTAACAATATTTTTATTATTGTTAATGTTATTATTTATATTTAGATTTTTTTTTGTATTTTTATTAATTGATATTGATTTAATTGGATTTGTATTATTTTTATATTTTAATCTTTCAGTTTGTAAACCTTCATCACTAGAAAATAAAATATCTTTATGTATTAATGTTCTAATATTATTTGAAATATGTTTAAAACTTTTATTAAAACTTGTAATTGTATTATGATTTCTATATTTTCTATTAAGAGAATTTGAAGTATTATTTGGTGATTTACTCTTACTTTTTGAATTTGATTTTGACTTACTTTTACTTTTTGAAAGTGTACTTGTATTTTTAAAATTATTATTTAAACTAATATGTAAAGAAGGAATATGTTTTGTAATATAATTACTTAAAGGAGCATTATGGAATTTTATTTCAAAATTTGAAGAATGTTTTTGTAATTTTATATTTGTAAATCTTAATGATGATTTAATATGATTATTATAATAATTATTATTAGAATGTTTATTATATTTTTTATTATTTGCACTAAAAAGTGTTTTATGTTGAGTTTGTATTTTATTTATTCCTGTAGTTTTATTTAATGATGTTATTAATTTTGGCATTGACTTTGTTTCTTCTTTATTATTTTTATTTTCATTTTCGTTTATATTATTAATATATATTAAGGGTTTTTTTATTTTTTTTTGTATTCCATTTTTTTTTTGTATACTATTGTTTGTGTTGTTTGATTTTGATTTGTTATTTCTTTCTGTTAAAAAATCTTTATTTTTACTTCTACTTTTACTTTTGCTTTTACTTTTATCCTCAATTTTATTATTTGAATGTTTTAAAATTTTAGAAACTTCTATTTTATCACTTTGTATATTATTGATATTTGTATTATTTTTATCTTTTGATTTTTTTAAAGGAAATACATTATTTAATCCAGATAAATTTTGTTTAGAAATTTTTTTTTCATTTACTTTTTTAATTCCACTATTTATTAATTTACTAGCAAATTTAAATTCTTTAATAAATTTTTTACAATGATGTTTATTTGTTGATTGATACAAATAATTTTTATTTAAATTATAATCTATTTTACTTGAATTTACATAAATATATTGACTATTATTTTCTAAATTTGATAATTCATTTTCATTATTTTCTCTATATGAATATTGATTTTCATAATCACAAATTTTTTTTATTAATTTTCTTATACTTTTATCATTTGATGAATTTTGAGAACTATTATCAGATAAAATAGAATTTATAATTGTTTTTGAAAATATTTCATCATTATTTTTTGATTTATTTTCATTATTTTTTTTATTTATATTTTTTATATTTAAATCATTATTATCATCATTTAAATTATCTAACATTTTTTGTTTCTTTTTAATATTTTTGAAAATAATTTTAGATTCAGATAGAGTAATATAATTAGGAAATATTTTACTATTTTTTTCATAAAAATCACAATAAGTTTTTATTTTTATTATACTTTCATTTAAATAATAAAATCTCTTAAAAAATTCTCCTGGGTCATCATAAATTAAAATTTCTTTAAATAATGATACAATATGATATTTTTGATTATATAATATATTTTCAATTATTGAATTATTATACATAACTGGACTAAAATAATATTTCTTATACAAACAATTTTTAATATCTTTATAGAATTGAATGTCTCTTTTTAATGAAGAACTCATTTTTACAATTTTTTTTTTTAAAATTAATATTTATATTAAATAATTTAATTGATTAATCAACAAAAAAAAATAAAACTACTAAAAAAAATATAATATTATTTATATACACGAATAACATTTCCTGAAGTAGATATATTTATATTTTTTTCATATGTCATAGTACCTTGTAATGAACTTGAAACAGTATTAATATGATCTTCATCTTTAGAATTATGATTTCTAGTATTCAATTTACCAAAAATTGAATGAGGTAATATTTTATTATTATTAGGAATTAGAATAATTTTATTTCTTTTAATTTGTTTTTTGTTTTCTGAATTTATTATATTTACAGATTTATTTTTTTGATGGTGGAAATTATTATTGTTATTATCATTTATATTATTATTATTTTTATTATTATAATTAGTATTAATATTATTATTATTAATAATATTATTATTTTCAGAATTAATATTTTCTTTTTTTGAAATAATTGATAAAGAAGAATTATCTCTTGATATTGGTCTTTTCATTATAAATTTTAAAACAACTTTTGTATTTGTTCTTTTCATTGATGATTTATTATTCATATCATTATAATATGATTTATTTAATAGTGTTGAACTATGAGGAATGTTTTTATAACCTTTAATTATTTTTTCTTCTTTAATATTCTTTTCTAATTGTTCAATTTCATTATCAATAAATTGTCTTGTAAAATCTCTAATTTTTTTTTTACTAAAACACTTTAAAATTTCACCTTTAGTTGCAGGATTTATATTTTCTGAGTTTGATTTAAAATGAATAGAACCATTTCTAGTATTCTTATTATTATTATTATTTTCATTATCATTAATATTATTTTCATTATCATTAATATTATTTTCATTATTTTTATTTTTAATATCATTAACATTATTTTCATAATTATTATTAATTTTTTTATTATTATCATTAATATTATTATTTTCATTTTTTTTTTCTTTTTCAATTTGATTTTTAAAAGTATTAATAATAGGACTAGTATAAGGAATTTGAAATTTTTCTTCTTCTCTAATACTACTAAATTCAAAATTAATATCTTGACTAAATCCAATATCAACATCTTTTAATCCTCCATTATTCATAATAATAAAATCATGTTTAAAAATATCTTCAACACAAATTCTTTTTTTAGAATCTTTCTCAAGCATTTTTTCTATAATATCTTTACATTGAAAAGAAACATTTCTCCTAATTTCAAAATTATCATTTTTAATATTTTCAATTAAATCATTCATACTAAAATGTTTTTTAATATTATGATTAATACTAAAAGGACTATATCCATGTATTAATTCAAATAATAAAACACCAAGAGACCAAATATCAATTGATTTATCATATTTTTCATTATTAATAATTTCTGGTGCCATATATTCAACTGTACCACAAAAAGTTGATCTTAATTGATTTTCATTTGTTAAAACTGCCCAACCAAAATCACATAATTTACAATTTCCTAATTCATCTATTAAAATATTTTCTGGTTTTATATCTCTGTGAATTATATTATTTTTATGAAGAAAATATACTGCTTTTAAGATTTGATAAAAATATTTATATGATTCTTTTTCATTTAAACCATTTTTTCTTTTTATTAAAGAATATAAATTTCCTCCTTTTATATATTCCATTATTAAATAAATTTCTTTTTTATTTTCATATGTATTATATAATCGAATTATATTTGGATGAATTATTCTACTTTGTATTTCTATTTCATTATAAACTACTTGAAGAGAATTTATTGTTTTTAATAAAAAATTTTTATCCATTTTTTTTATTGCATATGATTCATTTGTTTTTATATGTTTTGATACATAAACTTCACTAAATGCACCTTTTCCTATTGTTAATTGATTATTATTTATATTTATTGGAGATAAATTTGATATTGTTATATTTGGTTCGTAATATGGATATGAGAAAAATTTACCTTGAGGATATATTTTTGTTAAATTTTGTAATTTTAAGTTTTGGATTTTTTGGTTTTTTTCATTTTGGTTTTTGTGTTTTGATTTCATTTTTTTTTTATTCTTGTTTTTTTTATTTGTTTATTTTATTTTGTATTTTGAAATTTTTAAATTTGAAAAAAAATATTATTTTTTTTGTTTTATTTAATTTTTTATTTTTCATATTTTAATTTATATTTTTTTTTGATTGGAAAATATTTAAAAATGTTTAGTATAATTACAAATAAATTATTTGGGAAAAAAGAATTAAGTGATGAGGAATTACTTACTGCTTTTCAAAATAGTAATAAAACTTATAAAGATTTTTGTGAAAATATATTAAAAATTAAAAATAATTTATATGGTACTGTTCTTAATGAAATTTCTAATATAAGATTTAAAAATATTAAAGAATTAGAAGAGTTTGAAAAAATTTTAGATAAAAAAGGATTTAATGAAGGATTAAATATGTCAACAAATAAATATAAAAAAAAATTAATTTATATAAGTTCACAATTTCAATTTTTAATTAATATTTATAAAAATTATTTACCAAATGAAGATTTAGTTCATTTTATTTTTTCAAATAAATTTGAAATATTTACTTATTTAATTAAAAATATTGATAAAAATGAATCAATTAAAGAACTTTTATATAAAATATATTTTACTAAAGATAGTTATTTAAGTTTATTAGATTATTTTTTAATTATTGATAATGAAAATAATTTAAAATTTCTTCTTCCTAATTTTGATAATCAAAAATATTTATTAGAATTAAATTCAATTCCACAAAATATTGATATAACAAAAATAATAAAAAATATAAATAATAAAAATTTAAATGAACTTTGGCTAAATTTAATTATTTATTATCAAAAAAATCCAGAACAAGAACAATTTAATACATTAAATAAATATTATCCTGAAAATAATTTTGAAGACATTAATAAAATATTAAATTTATATAGTTTAGCAATAAAAGTCAATTTATCAATGTCTTTATATGATTTTCTTAAAAATAAAAACATTTCAAATTTATTTAAAAATTGCTCTTTATTAGAATATGATAATTTTACTAAATTAATATCAAATATAATAACATTTACAAAAGAAAATATAGATAATTACATAGGAATAAAATATGTTCCAATAAACATTTTACAATTTCTTTTATTAGAAAAGGCAAAAACAAAATATATAAATTTTACAATTGATGAAATAATGAAAAGTAAACTTTATGATAAGAAATTGGTAACTAATTTAATAATAAAATTACTATTTCAAAATTATTCTGATTCTTTACAATATTCAATTGAACTTGCAAATATTTTAAATCATTTTTCAAAAAATAACAATGAAATAACTGATTTAAGAAGAGAAGTTGATAAGTCAAATGATTTTTCAACAATATTAGATAAAAAGAAAATAAAATTTACTTTAAAAGATATTATTAAATTAGAAAAAGGAAATAATGAACAAATAAAATTAGCAATTTGTGATTATTTAAATAGAATTTTAGAAGAGAATTTATTTGATAATAGATTTGATATAATTGATCAAAATATTTTTGACATAAAAAAATTATTAAATTTCAGAGAAGGAATTTCTTTAGGTCAAATTTTAATAAAATTTTTTTCAATTTATTCAAGTTCATCATCATTTATTTTAAATATAATATCAGATAATAAAAATTTAAATTTAACAAATGAAGAAAAAAGAGAATTAATAGATATATTTTTACAAAATAATTCAAATAATCCAAGTATATATGAAAATATTGAAAAATATATTAATGAAAATGGAAATTCAGATCCTCAATTATTATTAAAATTAGAATCTCTTTTAGAATATATGAATATATCAAAAACATTTAAGCAATATCAAATTGATACTGATTTATTAAATGAATATAATGTTAATAATTATAAAGAAGTAAGAGATGAAATTTTAGAAATATTTTTAATTAAAGTTTTTAATATTGATGATATAAAATCTATTTCTGATTTTATTCAAAAAAGACCTAGTCAAGATATTCAAAAAGCACTTAGATTAACAGATAATAAATATTTATATAATTTGTTTTTATTTTTTATAAAATACAAAGTAAATTATTTATCAAATGAAATTTTAAATATTTTTATTGAGAAAGATGAAAAGAAATATTTTAATAAATGTATTGATAAACTTTATAATGATATATTTCAAAAGGATGAACAAAAATTTAAAGAATTTATTAAAAATAATTCTTTAAAATTATTCTTAATAGAAAATAACAATTCATCTTTTATAAATATATTAAATGAACAAATTGATTTTTCAAAAACACCAAAAGTAAATTTTATATTAGATAAAGAAAATAATGATTTATTATCAATCTATTCTTTAATTGATAATCAAAAAGAAAAATATAAAGATAATAAATATCAAGATTTAATTAATACATTTGATGAATTTAATAGTTTAAATAAAGAAGAAAAAACTTTGAGTAAATTATTTGAAATTTATGATGAAGGAGTAATAATTAATGAAGATGATGGAATTAATTATAATTATTCTCTTCATCCCAAATTAATTAAACTTTTAACAGAAAAAAATTTAATTGATTTAATTCAGAATATTAAAATAAATTATAATTCAAAAATTGATATTTATAAATTTTGTCTTAAAGGAAAAATTTGTAGTTTAAATAATATTTTAGAATATGAAAATATTAATTTAAAAAAAAATATAAATGAAAATGATATTGAAGAAATATTAAGATTATTATTTAATATTTATGAAGATTATACTTATAATGATATTGATTCAATTATGAATAATAAATTAAATAATATTCAATATGATAAAAATCAAACGATAAACTCATTAATTCAATATAATTTAAATCATAAAGTATATTTGTCTTTTAATAATTTATTATTTCTTTCAAATCATTTAGGTTATAATTTACCAAATAATGAACAAGAAAGAAAAATACTATCTTTATTATCAAAAATTTCAAAAAAAATAAATATATTTCCATTTACTTCAAATTTTTCAAATGAATATGAAAATTATAAATCAATCTTGGATAAATATTATTTAAATTTTTATAATATATTAACAAATTGTAATAGTAAATTTTTTGACACATTAAAAAATCCTATTTTAAAATATTTATTAATTGAGATATATAATATAATAAATATGAATAATTTTGCAACATTAAAAAAAATTATACAAGGATTAAATATAATAGAAATAAATGTTTTTTTTATTTTACTATTAAAAATCACATTAAACTTCATTTCTTTATCAAGTGTAATTCCAGAACAATTAAATTATGGAATTAATACTTTAATTAATCTTTTTATGACATTTAATCTTCCAATTGAAGAAATAAAAATAATAATAGAAGATATAATAAATTTACCAACAATGACATTTATATTAGATTCATCAAGAAATATATTATTATTAGATGGTAATATTAAGAATCAAATTAAAGGTTATTTCAAAGCAAAAAATGATTTATTAAATGAAATAATTAAATTATATAAAAATGAATTATCAAAATTTCCTCTTTTGTTAATTTCATATAGAATTTTTAAAGTGAAAAATTGCATTATAAATGCATATAATGATAAAGAAGAAATTCAAAAAATATTTAATTCAATAAGAACATTAGATAATTATAATGATTTATATGATATTGTTAGAGAAAATGATATATTAAGAAATGAAATATATAATGTTTATTCGAGTTAAAAATTAATATATAACTATTATATAATATTATTAATTTATTATTATAATAAAAAATCAGAATAAAAAATAAATAAAAATAAAACTAAATGGCGAAAATAAAAATTAAATTTTTAAAATATAATTTTAATTAGAATAAAAGTTATTAAAAGAGAAAAAAATTTTTTAAAATAATAGAGTTGAAAAAACTAACCTTCAAAAAAGAAAAAAAATGTCACATATTGAAAATAAAGAATTTAATAATGTTTCTAATACTTTATTTGATTTATCAAAATTAGTGTGTATTAATAAAGTGAATCCACATCAATGTTTTCTATATCATGCCAATTTAGGTAATATTTGTGTAATAATTGATGAGCAAGAAAAAGCAAAAAATATATCAAAAAATACAATGATTAACTTATTTGAATGTAGTAGAGAATATAATGTTAAAAATATTTTTCTTCTTTTAAGTAAAGATAATAAAGAATTTACAAAAATATCACAAATTATTTTATTATTAGGTTTTGAAAGAAATTATTTATTAAAAAATGCTATTTTGGAAAAAGGAAAATGTTTCTCTATTTTTAAAATGAAAATGAATTTTCAAAATATAAATGATATTGAAGATATTGATATATAAATTAAGGGTTCAAAATCATTTTATTTTTAAATGTGGCTTTTATATATTTATCATTAAAGAAAATGAAAATCTGAACATTGCAAAATAATTATTTTTTTTAGTTTTTTTGAAAAAAAGTAATTATAATGTTTAAAGATTTGATTTTTATTCCACTTTGATGATTATATATTAACACATTTGAAAATAATATTTGATTGGGAATATTATAAATAAATATTTAATTTTTATTATTCATAAAAAATAAAGAAGTTATTAATATTATCATATTATTTAGTAATTAGATTTTAATTAGTTGTTTAAATTAACTTTTTCTATTTGAAAAACAAATATAATAAAAAAAATAAACACATAAAATATAATTAATAATTATTAAAAAGATATTAATAGTAGATTTTTTTTATAATTTTTTTAATTGATATTAATAAAAATTTATTTTTTTTCATTAAATAAACATATTATTAATTTTTTCTTGTATAATTATTGGTATTTTAAATTTTTTTAATATATCTTTATAACTTTATAATTTTTTATAATCATTATTAATATTTTTATAAAAATAAAAGAAAAAAAAAATTAAAAAACTAACATTTATATCAAATAAACAACTATAAATATAAATTACAAATCTTTCAAAATAAAAATTAAAATAAATATCAAAAAAAATGTCAACAGAAGTAATAGAAGACTCAAAAACAGCAGAAAACACCCCAGAAATAATTGAAAAAAAAAGCAAAGACTTACCAGAAGACAAAATATCATCACTAATACTATCATATGGAGTATCATTGAAATTTAAAAGAGAATTACTAAAAAAGCAAATTCTGTTATATAGAAATGAATGTGCCTCAAAAATTACTGCATTATTCAAAGGTTATTTTGGAAGAATACAATATAAAAAAAAATTATTTTATGAAGTTACAAAAGAAAATAGAATTTATGCAGTTCATCAATTAAAAACTTTACCAAAATTAGTTAAATATAGAGGTAAAGTATTAAATTTATTAAAAAAAAAAAAAGAATATTTTTTTATTACATCATCAGTTAATGATGCAAAAACTTTAAAATTATATCCTAAAAATGGAGATCCAATTGAATATACTTTTGAAAATAATGATATTTTAAATACAAATTTAGTTTATATTAAAAAAGATGATGTTAAAGATAAAACTCAAAAAGTTCATTTTTTAAATGCAAATAAAAATGTTATTATTGATCCTAAATTAGAAACTGATTTTGCAGATAATTCTTTTTATAATACTATTAATTTTAAAAAATTAATTAAAGAAGAAAATGAACAAAATGAAGATAATAAAAAATTAGTTAAAACATTCTTTATTGGAAAAGCTAAAACTTTTCAATTAAAAAGTTCTGTTAGTCAAGAATTTTTAACCCCTGGTTCTTTGAAAAAAAAATCTATTAGTAGATATGGAAATAAATTCCAAAG